>RJWJ010003629.1:5616-84168 GCA_004363605.1 Indri indri
AGATGCTGGGAGCCCCAGTCTGACAAAAACAGAGCACCAATACCTTAATGGCTTTTACCTTCATGGCTTGGAGATAATTCGATCTCTCAGAAGTTGGAGACTACAGTGCACTGCTGACTTGGGGCTTAACTATGGCCAACAAAGAAGAGAATATAGGAGTAAACTGATGGCAACATGAATTTTAAAGGAAAGCGACCCTGTCATCTTGGTATTTGCGATGGTCCAGGATGCTGGTTATCGGCAGACTTACACACTGGACTTGGGGAAATCAGACTGAAAACTGTGAAGAGAAATATTAGTTCCATTATCAAAAACACTGACTGGCAAGAAACACAGGCGGGTCTAAAAAACATAACTCTGATATTGTAATTATGACAGACTTCAGTGAGGGTGGAAAGAGGAACGCAGACAAAGGCTACACAGGCAGCATATTCAAGAAGCTCTGAGGGAGGGACGCACAGCTTAGAGTGAACACAAAAGAGTGGTGTAAATCAATAAGACCAGTGTTAGGAAACCTGCAGGCAAGAACTACCGAGACTCCCCCAAATGCCAAGGACAGCAATATCTCGATTTTGATTTAACATGTTGGACACATGAAAGCAAGGAACGTTTCTGACCTGCATGAAACCTGCTTCTTGAAACAGATGGTGTAACGCTAACTATTGATGACAAAGAGAAAGCAAAACTGCTCAAATCCTATTTTGTTGCCATATTCTTCACCCACAAAAATAAGTTCAGAATTGGAAAGCCCAGACAAGCAACATTAAAAGGGAATTGCAATCTTTACCAGGTCAGGATAGTAAGAGAAGAATTAATTGTTTTTAGATCAAATCTCAGGTCCAGATGGATGGTATCCCTGGGCCATGAGAGGATGTGCAGGTGGGAGGCCAGGCTGCCATCATTCATCTCTAAGGAATAATGGTCAATAACAAAATGAAGATGTTTAGAGATGTGCAATGTTGTATCAATCTTCCAAAAAGGGCAAAAGACAATTTCTAAAAATTATGCACGATTGAGCTAACTATTGATTTTTTTTTAAATTATTACTAAACAGATTGTTAAGCAGATGGCTTCTAAACTCTGTGAAAAAAAAATGGTGGTCATTCACTGTCAGCCATTGTCACCACCCATTGTTGCATCCATTTTCTTGACATCTACGCTACTAAAAGTAATTTATACCAGATCAAGCTCATTTTCTTTTTGGGAAAGCTACCAACTGGAGGACGAGAGGACCATTTGAGACATCCTTGATTTTTAATTTATTAAGGTATTTGTGTTTAATGAGATCCCCTTTTTAGCTGCCTACTGAATACATCATTCTTGCAAACTCAGCATGACCTGAGCTGAACTTACACTCCCCCCACAGAAGATGCTCTTCTTCACGTCTCAGTGAGCCCACCAAACTGCCAGTCTTCTAAGACACTAGCCTCTAGTGCTTCTTGGTGTTTTGCTCCTCTTCTCTCCTGGACTGTTGTGATAATATCTGACCTTTTTCTCATTGCTCTGGATCATACTTTATGTTGCTATCTGAGTTATCTAAAAATAGACCTGATAGACATGATTGTACTTAAACTTTGCTGGCTATTTGATGTTGGTTCACAGGTTTATCCCAGCACTCTCATTTGACCTGCAAGGACCTTCATGGTGGGTTCCTGGCTTTCTTAGCAAAACATTTGCCCTTCAAAGCACTGCATAAACCTGTGATTTTGCTACACTAAACCTTTCCTTATTCTTTTATATTAACACCCCGTACTTTCAATTCTTTGCCCTTACAAATGCTTTTCTTTCTGTTTGCTGTGTTCTGGTCTCCTTTTCCACCTAGCAAACTCCTCCTCCTACTTCATAGCCAGGCCAATGTCACCTCTGTGTAAAGCCTTTTCTGACTCCCGAAGGCAGAGCTCGCCATTCCCTTCTTTATGTTCATATAACAGCTTATTCGTATCTTTATTAGTGCACTTATCAGATGGTATAGAAGTTACTTCTTTACTTTTCCCTTTCCTCTAGCCATTGAGATCTTTTAAGACCTGGACTTTGCCAAATACACTTTTTCTCTTTCCACCATTTGTATCCACCATTGCGTACAAATGTTCAATCAACCCCAAAAAGCGAGACAATACAAAACAAAAAGAATAAATGATTGTTTCTGTTGGCAAGATGGAGAAATTTATATTTACGGTTAGCCTAACGGTGATATCCAAAGTGTATGGCTTAATGCTATGGTCCGCAACAACCGCCTCCCCCGCTGCAAACCGGTGCGGGTCTGTGTCCTGTTGGGGGCCCAGCAGCACAGGGACCAGCAAGGCTTCATCTGTGTTTGCAGCCGCTGCCCATCATTTGCAGCAACGCGTGGGCTCCGCCTCCTGTCGGATCAGCCAGTGGCAGGAGCTGAAGCCTACTGCATACTGTGCATGGGAGAGATCTCGGTTGTGAGCTCCTTGTGAGAGTCTGGTCCCTGGTGATCTGGGGTGGAGCTGGGGCGTGGTGCTGGCGCTGGGAGCAGCTGCAAGTGCAGCTTGTCACTGGCAGAAAGGCTGACTGCACAATAAACGTGGTGTGGTTGGAGCATCCTGGGACTGCGCCCGCCCCGCAGGCCGTGGAAGGACTGTTTTCCATGAAGGGGGTCTCTGGTGCCAAAAAGGTTGGGGACTGCTGGCTTAATGGACGACTGAGACCATGCTACCTGATCTCCTGTTCTTCCTTTCCCCCTCGAGATTGCTATTTGTCTTCCTCCATTCTTTCCGTGAACTAAAAATAAAATCCTAGGCCCTGTGCTACTGAATGGACTCCTCTCGGCCAACTGGACCCCAGAAATACCTTAAAAGCGGGTTCCCAGCCATGACGGGGAGGGGAGAGAGAAAGCACAGTTACCTGTGTATGTTTTCCTTCATAAATATTCATGACTCCTCCTACAGCTCGTTGAATATGTATATTTGATCGCCCACCCAGTATAAAATTCTGCTCCCTTTCATCTTTTCTTTGAAGTATGGAGTGCCTGGCTTTCGGCTGGGGCTTTGCTTCCCTACCTGTTGTAATGGGCACCCAGCAGGTTGCTATGAGAAATAAAGCTCTCCTTTTTCCAAAGTATAAACCTCATTAATTTTTTTTTGAGTTAGCATTTGCAACACCTTCTCAACTCGGATTAATAAGTATCCCACTTCGTCTCCACAGTTAACCCTTGCATTTGTGCTTTCATCCTGTCTCCTTCCATTTTGTCTTGGAAACGTATAGAGACTCTTTCCCCTCCCATTCTTTTCCCCTGGCCCCCTCCTTCCCTCCCCACCAATCATTCAGGAGGACACGGTTTCTGTCAGCCTTAAAGTGATGAAAGAGACCATCACAACACAACTGGAAGTTGAGCAGGGGATGAATACTAGCAAAATCATCAAAGAATTATGCTATCGAGCAAGCCATGATCCTGCAAGAAAAAGCAATGAGAGCTTATTTCCAGGACAGTTAAATTTTACTGTATGGGCTGTACGCTATTATTATTATTAAGCTATTTAGGGTGAAACTGCAATCACTGCTCTGCTTTTGGATGCCTTTCTTCTTATTATAAAGCACTGGGAACGGTGGCAGGTGAGAATGGCTGTATTTTCATGAGCTGTGCCAGACAGAGGCCGCACACATTTGCAAGGTTCCAGAATGGGCTTAGTATTTTTGTTGGGGAAGACACAGCAGCTTTGAAATTGAAGGACAGTTGAGAATTCTGAGAAAAAACCAACAGTTAAAAAGGCCCAAGGGACCAGCTGGGAGCAGAAAGCTAGTATGTGGAGAATAAAAACAGAGAAGGGCAAGTGGAATTCTCTCAGCCGGCCTAGCCAATGTCTGTCAGGGACTGCCTGAACATCGGGATGTTGATGTATTGGTTCTCTCATGCTGCAGTGAGATAAACTGATTAGATTAGGGGTACGGTACCCAATACCCATCTTAAAAAATTTTTTATTGTGGTAAATATACATATAACATAAAATTTTTCATTTTAACTATTTTTAAGTGTACAATTGAGTGGCATTAATTACATTTACAATGTTATACAACCATCACCACTATCTACGTCCAAAACTTTTTTATTGCCCTAAATAGAGACTCCATAACCATTAAGTAATAATTCCTCATTCCTCCTCCTGGTCTGGAAACCTCTAATCTCCTTTCTGTCTCTATCAATTTGCCTACTCTAGGTACCTCGCAGACGTGGAATCATACAATATTTGTCCTTCTGTGTTGGGCATATTTCACTTAGCATAATATCTTCAAAGTTCATCCATGTTATAACATATCAAAACTTACGTCCTTTTAGAGGCAGAATGATATTTCATCACATGTGCACAATGTATTTTGTTTCTCCATTCATCCAGTGACCATTTCCCAACTTTCTAATCCCTCCACATTTAGTATTTTATTACTGGAATCTCTGAGGAAAATGCTATTTGAGCCTTTGGGAGAATTCCATGTGTGTGTTCTCTCAGTAGCGGGGGTGAGAACACTGAAAGGGGCGGCCTTGCAAAAATAACAGGAAGATACCTAATCCCACCATTTCCCCAGTAATGGTTAAAGATCAATCCTGTGAGTTCTCTCACTCACAGGTACCCCGCAGGAGTTCTGTTTCGCACAACTTCTGGAAAGAGCTGCATGAACAGAAAAGAGATGTAAATCTCTCTTTCAAAAATGTTTTTTTGAGAATCTGCTTTTACAGAGCTCCTGAGTAAACAGCAGGAGAGTGAGCTACAGCCTCAACCTTATCTCCAGGACAGAGTCACCTCTCCTGTGATGATCCCTTCCCCAACGAAGGCTCCTGCCAAGTCTGACTTTGACATCCTTGCAGATTTTGTGATCCACCTGCTGCTGCTTTTGTTATCAACTGACAGCACTTTTTTTTTCTCTTTCCCCCCTTAAATTCAGGGTGCCACTTGGCCTCGTTGCTGGCGTCCCCTTCTCTTTCTTTGGGATGCCACGCTCTCTTTCTCTCTCTCCCCCCTCTTTCCCCCCTTCTCCTCTTAGAAGGATAAAATAAACTTTTATATCTTAATCTGTGAGAGATAACTCTCTCCACCTGCACATGAGCACCTGCTAGGCCCTGTCTCTGTCTCTCGCTCTATTCGAAGGGAGTGGGGGACGGCACTGTGGGAATCCACTCGCGAAGGCCACCTGACCAGAGACGCAGATTGATTCCTGTCTTCCTTCCATCCTTTCCCAACAAGGACCCGCGTGGGTTGTGTCTGTCAATCTCCCTCTGTCCCCACCACCTGTCCCTTGCTCCTGCTGTGGTGTCCGTAGCTCTACATCTCTATGTTTATCACCAGCACTGTGCTAAGTGGTTTACTGAAGAATCTCATTTGCTTCCTAACGTGCCCTTACGGAGGGGCGAGTCTCAAGCCCAGGGTGCTGGAGCTCCTAAAGGGCAGAGCCAGGACCCAAGCCCTGGCCTTTCGGTTCCAGAGGCTGAGCCCTGCCCGCTCCTGGCTCTCTGCAGCCCCCCTTCATCACCTGCTCATTACCCCTGCCAATAACTGGCCCTTCTCCCTCGTTATCCTATTTTCCGTGATTCTGGCTCTTTTCTCTTTACACAATGCTTCTTGAAAGCATAATTCTTGCTGCCTGTACTTTCTCACCATCTACTCACCTCTTAATTCCTTGAATTTGCTTTCTGCCCTGTTGTTTTACTTCAGCAATTCTCTTGACGATCACTGATAAAAGCAGTCATCCCACCTAACACCATTTTCTCGATCTTCATCTTTCTCATTCTGTCTAACGTGTGAGACACCGTTCATACAACCCTTGAAAACTTTTTCCTTCTCTGATATCTATACATCCCTTACCAAGCTACGATCACAAAAATAACCTTTTATATGAAATTATTATGGCTGGCATGTAGGAATTCTGGTGTTTCTCTGAGTTTTCTTTCCCAACATCTTTGGAAATTTTCGGGAACTTTCTTTAGGTTTCGTAGTTTTTATACTGGTTGTCACAAGTCACATAAGCTGGCCAACTCAGGTGACACTGCTGTGTCATTTTTCACACGTCCCTTCTTAGCATCTCAAGTTGGGCTACCCCAGGTTGCTGCCGTCCTCCATCCCTGCTTTCTTGTCTTATTACCATACTGCCACCTCCACTGCCGGTGACCTTGGTGACCTTAGTGAGCTCCCATTTTCCTGAGCACCAACGTCCTCTGCTGGTGACTCCTGCTTATTCATTTGATCAGCCTTGGGGAGAGGACTCTGCCTTCTCTTAACCTATACCCCCTCCAAAGCATGGGACAGATCCTTCAATTACTACTAAAAATCACTTCCCTTGTGGTCCAAATACAGGTCTAAGCCCAACCCCAGAAAACCTTACTAGGCTGGCCCTCGGGGAACCCCTTGCCCCACAAGGAGGGCTCCTGTAGGAATTTATCCCCTTCACTGATGCCATGCTGCACCCCTGCTCACGGCTCTAACTCCACCTCTCGTTGCTGTCTCTCTGCTTCTGCGAGTGGCTTGACTGGCTCAGGCTTATCCACGGGCGGGTGATGGGTCCACTGGCCATTCTGGGGCCATGTTCTTAGATCATAGAGAATGAAGAGAAAGAGCTTCTCTATTCCAGCTTCAGTTTGTTTGTTTATCTACCATAATTGGAACATATTTTAAGGCTAGAACTTTCCCGGGAATCTTTCACCTGAGTGGCCCCCATCCATTGTGTAATCAAAGAAACACAGATCTCTCAGACTGAGGATAAAAGTCCCCATCCACTTATGCCCCCTTACAGTTGGGTGGAGACAAGCAGCTTCAGTTTAAAAAGAGCTCCCACAAGACTGATATTGATGTCACTTGGGTCGTGAACCCACCCTGGCTCCAGTCACTGTGGCAAAGCCTCAGTACCTGTCACTGGGGCATCCTACAGTGTGGCCTGGCGGAGGGGTGGGTGGGGGGTAGGGCGGCAGGGGACGGGGTCTGTTTCATCGGAACAAAGGGATGTGGAGTCATTCTGAGCCAGGAGTCCATTTCAGGTTTTATCCACACCCGCACCCAGAACAAATGCCCTCCCCAAACAGTGCCCAGAAGAGGAGGCAGATTCTGCTGGTTACAGTCGCTCCCCACGTACTTCATACATAACCAGCCGCTTCTCCTCCTCACCTCTGACTCTCCCTCTTCCTCTCTTCTTTCCTTCCGACCATTTATTTATTTATTCATTTATTTTTCAAAAAACTGTCCTCCATCTTCCTCCTTTTCTGGTATTTCTGCTTTCCTCTCTCTAAAAGCCAGTTTCTTTCCCTGCTTCTCTTACCCTCTGTCTTTTTGCTCTCTCACTACTTCGAGTCCAGCCGCAGTGCAGCTAATTAAAATATACATAGTTTTGACCTTCTTCCTGAGCCCTGGACACACATTCCTAGGTCTCCACCCACTCCTTTCAGGCATAGATAGCTGTGGCAAAATTTTATATTCCGGGGCCTCCGAAGCTATGTTGCAGGAAAGGTATACCCCTTTTTTCAAATTTTCCTCAGCTGGACCAGGGAAAATCCCTTGCTCCCCACTGTGCCTGGCACTCTTGGCTGATCCTGGGATTGGGGCTTTTGCCCTCCGCTGCGCCCGCAGCTCTGTGTCCTGCGCCCTGAGTGAGACTCCGAGCCCTGTCTCCTGTTGGCTCCCCATGTCTGCCTTTGTCCACAACTCCCAGGAACTCGGGACCTTCGAGCCACAGGCACCATCCCCTGAAAGTGTTTGGCAGAGACGTGTTAGCTTCAGTCAGGATTACTGTAGAGGGAATTCTTGCATAACATGGAAGACTATACTAAATCTCCTTTAAGATTCCCACCAGCTCTAAGGATTGGTGATTTTATAGGATGAAATGTTTAATGTTTTCTTATTTGGCTATATTTCCTTGATTTAGCTGAAAGTCTTTGTCATTTATATATGTGTTTGGGCTGATGTTAAATTTTCTTTATGGATTTGTTTGAAATAAATGGGTTGTTACTTACAGCTTGGATAGTTTTTTGCTTATGTGAATAATCCTGCCTTTGCTGTTTGTTTTGGTAGGGAGAAACTCCTGATTAGCACTGTGGCAGAAACTGCCAGTTCTCTCCCACATTGTTCTTTCTTTCCTCCATAGTGATGGCATTTTCAGCTGATGCATATTAGCCTCTCTGACCTCCTGGCCTCCTTGGAGCTGGATGTGAGGGAGTTCTAAATGACAGAAGTGTGACCTATGCAACTTCTGTGTGTCCTTAGGGGGAGGTGGCTTGCCCATCTTCTTTGCTTTTCCCGTTTTCTAATAGACGCAATGCAGATATGGTAGCAGGCACCTTGGGCTATAGAGTCAAGTACTATACTCCAGGGATGAGATGGATGAGTGACAACACAGAAGGAGCCTGGTCCCCACATATGGAGGTGCTACCATTGTGAGTCTGGGTTGTGAGCAGAAAAACTTCAATCTTGTTGAAGCCACTACTATTTTGGATAATAGGTCTTGTCTTTTAAAACTGTATCCTAAAACATACAAGAGGTTTGTCTTTTTCTCATAATCTTGTAGTTGAACCCTTATCTTCTGTGTACCATATTGGTAATTGCTATTTAGTTGAATAAACAAATGGAGCTATATATTAAGAGTAGATTAGATTGAGGGGCTCTGAAGCCTGTACAAACAAAGATTTTAGAATAAAGGATCCAAGCTTGTGGATGAGGAGGCAAGGAAAGGGAGCTAGCATTTATTAAGCAGCTGCTATACACCGAGTACTATGCCAGATGCTTTGCACATGGCACCTCATTTAATTCCTGAAAATGGCACAAATGACTTTTTCAAAAATTGCAAATTGACAATTTATAATTGTATATATTTACAAGATACAACATAATGTTATGATTTATGAATTCAATGTGGAATAATTAAATCAAGCTAATTGACATATCTATCACCTCAAATACGTATTTTTTGGTGGTGAAAACATTTGAAATTTACTGTCTTAGCAATTTTGAAATGTGTAATACATCATTATTAACTGTATTCACCATGCTGTGCAAAAGAAAAACATTCTTCCTATCTAACTGTGATTTTATGCTCTTTGATCATCGTCACCTCATTGCCCCACTCCCCAGCCTCTGTAAGCACCATCCCACTCGCTGCTTCTTTGCGTTAGATTGTTTGAGATTCCACATATGAGTGAGAACATTCAGTATTTGTCTTTCTGCGCCTGGCTTATTTCACTTAGCATACTGATCTCCAATTCCATTTATGTTGTTGCAAATGACAGAGTTTCCTTCTTTTTTAAAGCCCAGCAGTATTCCATTCTGAATATACACTGCATTTCCTTTATCCATTCATCTGTTGATGGACACCTAGATTGATGCCATAGCTTGGCTGCTATGAGCGGTGCTGCAACGAACACCGCAGTGCAGACATCTCTTTGACAAACTGATTTGAAAGCTTTTTCAAAGATTTGAAATATTCAGAAGTGGAATTGCTGGATCATGTCGTAACTCTATTTTCAGTTTTTTGAGGAACCTCCACACAGTTTTCCTTAATAGCTTTGCTGGCTAACATTCCCACCGATAGTATACAAGGGTTCCCTCTTCTCCACATCCTCATCAACACTCGTTAGCTTTTGTCTTTTTGGTAATAGCTATTCTGTCAGGCGTGACATAATGTCTCATCCTGGTTTTAATTCGTATTTCCCTAATGATTAGTGATGTTGAGCGTTTTCAAAAAAATATATCTGTTGGCCATTTGCATGTCTTCTTTTGAGATATATCTGTTCAGGTTCCTTGCCTATTTAAAAATTTTTCTCTGTTTTTTTGCTGTTGAGTTGTTTGAATTCCTCATATACTTTGAATATGAAGCCCTTATTGGATGTACGGCTTGCAAATGTTTTCTCCCGATCTGTAGGCTATGTCTTCACAGTGTTGTTTCCTTGGCTGTGCAGAAGCTTTTTAGTTTGATGTAGTTTTTAGTTTGACTTTTGACTACAGGATGAACCTCAGGATATTGGCAATTATACCCTCCAGCAGGAGCCAGGTTCGACTTTAAGTTAGGACCTGTCCTTAGGTCTTGGCTCTTGTTCAGTGGAGAGGGGGCACTTGTATGTGTAACGCAGGCTAACGAACCTCAAATATTCTCAAACATTTTCATATTAAGATCCTTGAAAGGGGGAAAATAAAGAAAGAGATAAAAGGCTACATTTGGAAGTTCAATGCAGAGCAATATTCATTCCAACACTAGACTGAGGGAGAAACCCTCTTGCAACTCTGAAGACGATAAGGTAAACCTTTTTTTTTTTTTTTTTAAATCCAGGGGCAGGGGAGAAGCAGCCAGAGAGCAGTGCCACCATGTGGTAGAGTTAGGAATAGCAACAGCTGGGAAAATGGCCCTTCAAAAACAGGCGTGGACTGCAGCTTGCCGGAGACACTGGGGCTTCCGGGGAGAGGAGGCAACCGGAAGGTGACAGTACAGTGGTCCAAGGCCTTATTTTTCTAGTACAGTGTAGCTCGGGGAAATAGGATTATACTGGAATGGCTACCTGAGCCTTTAGCGATTTCCGAGTCTGGGGAAGGGAAGGTTGCTCGCAGAAGCTGGAGATTGCGTAATGGAAGCTCATTTTTTAGACAGCCAGGAAAGCTCCGCCTTGCGTTTAGGGAGCAGGGAGGGCAGAGGTGAAGAAGGGCCGGCAGCGGGGTACGGGGTTCCCGGAGGCACACGAGGTAGCAGAAGAGTCGGAACATAGATATCTGGAGCCCAGAGTCTCTAAATAAACCCGAGCAGTTCAAAGCCGGGCTCTACCTGTGTTCGAAATTGCTGACCTAGGTATAGTTTATAACCTTTTATGACCTCGCGCTCCAGGAAAGTAATCTTGTGATTTTATTACAGCCCAAATGAACATTTTGCTCTCATTGCGTTACCCTGAGGAGAAAAGAACTGAGACACGGCCCCGAAGGTGTCAATCACGGAGGCGCAGGCGCCCCGGCCTTCCCCCGCGAATGGCGAGGCTCGGGGCCGCGGCTGGGCAGCCTCCCCGGCGGCGGTCTGTCTTCCTCCCTCCCCGCCTGCTCTGTAACTATCACTCGGCCAAGGGCCAGCACTTGGACTGTCTAGTGACCTAATGCTAGACTGTTGACCCAAGATTAGCCACGGACTTGCCTTGCCAGCCATATTTTTTCTTTCGGGTGTTTGAAATAGAACATACTGAGGGGCTGGGCGCGGTGGCTCACACCTGTAATCCCAGCTCTCTGGGAGGCCGAGGCGGGCGGATTGTTTGAGCTCAGGAGTTCGAGACCAGCCTGAGCAAGAGCGACCCTGTCTCTACTAAAAATAGAAAGAAATTAATCAGATAACTAAAAATATATAGAAAAAATTAGCCAGGCATGGTGGCACATGCCTGTAGTCCCAGCTACTCCGGAGGCTGAGGCAGAAGGATCGCTTGAGCCCAGGAGTTTGAGGTTGCTGTGAGCTAGGCTGACGCCACGGCACTCTAGCCCAGGTGACAGAGTGAGACTCTGTCTCAAAAAAAAAAAAAAAAAAAAGAAAAGAAAAAAGAAAAAACCATACGAAAATACTGAGGATGTTAAACAGTTGATAGCTGTAGCTGAAGCTGAAAGGGTGCGTTGAGGGGAGGTAGAGTTAGTTCCATGAGGTTGGTGAGCGTCTCTGTGGGGTTACGAGTGAATGGCACAGGCTTCTTGCCGGACAGACCATGTGGCCTAGGGGAAAGCACTGGAGACAGTCGAGGGTCCCTCCAGCTGCTTTAGTTCCTGATGGCTTCTAGGTTCCAGTTCCAGATCTAGTTCTACTCCACATCTGGGTTTATAAAGAAACTTATTTCTGAGACAAATTGAATGAGTCTCTTCCTTCAATGGACAGAGCTGGGACTAAGCAGAGATGAAGGAGAAGGCAGGAGTTCTGGCATCAAAGGCCAGAAAGGCCTCCAAGTCCTTCGATGGTGGGAACGCAGGTCCCTCAAGAGGTAATGCTGACATCTGGATGAGCTGCGGAGCTCTGCGGGCTGTAGACAAGTCTCAGTTGTCATTTCATGTGGTCCTTAGGATGACCTTCGAGGACAGGAGAGCAGACGTTGTTACTGTTCTCATTTTACTCATAAAAAAAGCTGTGCTCAGGTTTAATGAGTTACTCAGAGCCATATAAATGATCACTGACGGAAGTGTAACTTGAACCTGGGTATCCCCGCTCAAGGCGCCTGCTTTTTCTCACTAGACCAGGCCTCTTGTCCAGGGTTATACATCAGAATCACTTGTGGTCCTTGTGCCTGTGCCTCAGCCTTTGAGATTCTGAGTCAGCAAATTCAGTAAACTTGGGGGGTCTGGGCATGAGTACCTGTGTTTTTTAAAGATCTATGGGTGGACGCAGGGACCTTGTTGAGAACCGCTGCATCAGACAGCTCCGCAGCGGCTCCACCGCGGTCACCGACCAGCTGCCTTACAACCTTCAGCTCTGAGGAAATTCCACAGGCTGGAGGGAGAAGGTAAACACTATTCTTCGCTCAGCATATTTAGGGTGTTTAAGGGAAGACTACAACCATGGTGGCGTCAAAGGATGATTTAGGGCCTTTTATCCCCATAATCTCTATGAACCACCTATTCTTTGATAAGTGCAATTAAAATAATGTTATGTGTTATGTGGATTATATATTTACAAAAACAAACTATTTTAAAAACTCATTTGGAGCATATAATCCACCCCCTAACCATGGACTTGGTATGCAAATGTAGCTTCAAGGCCAGTCCCATAGCTCTCTTTTCGAGTAGACTCCTCTATAGATAAATCCTGGAGTTGTCAGGAAGACTAGTATGTGATTCTGAAAGAGGAGTTATTTCAGTAGTGGGCACAAAGACGATTTAGAGAGAACTTCAGGAGTCTCTGGCTGCAGGCCCTTGACCCAGCACCATGCAGGAGCTCCAGAAGCCTGGGGACCTGCCTGGGCTGGGACCGGAGAAGGACAAGATCCCCCAAGTTCTTCCTAAAAAGGAGCACTGCTACCTGATGCTGAAATGTGGCATAATCATAACAGGAAACTGCCCAAACAGTGACAAAATGATCGCAGGAAATACAAGGATATGAAGAGATTAAGGATCCATTTGGATCTTCCTCCAAGAGCTCTTCCAATTTCCCCCCAGCGTTGTCACTTGACCCCTCCCGTTATACAGCCTGGCATCTTAAATTGCAAGGCTGGCATAGTTCGTGAAGGGTTTTCAGCAGGAGAAGCTTTTTGGAGGAAAGGGTGGAAGTTAGGTGAGCTGGAAAAGGACTCAGTCCCTCAACATTTAGGAAGTCTGTTTGCTTGGGTTCAGAAGCTCAAAGAATGTCTGTTCCACTGGAGGGAGGACACAGGACACATGGTGACATTAGAGAAGAGAGGTAGCCTGGCGGGAATGCCAGGGGATGCCAGGATGTAAAAGCCATAAAGAGGATGTTGGTTTCAGAAAATAGGAATTCACTAAGACAAAGCATAGCTCTTAGTTCTGAGTGTGGAGGAGGACCTAGGAGGAGTGCCAGAACTTCAAAGCTAACTGAGCCTGGGCTCTGAAACCCAGTTTGGAAAGAGGGAGCTTCGTGCTGGGTGTCTAGAGTTTGAGGACTGGCCTTGGGGCTTTATGTTACTCTCCCTGGAACTGTACTTACCTCCTACTGTGCTAGGAATAAAAAAAAGTGGGTGAAAATAGCAACAATTCCATCTTCACCACTGATTTAAAAAATAAGAAGCAAATGGCTGACTGACTTTCGAAGTGTAAAGCTCTGTCTTTATGTGAGTTAACTGGAATATTAAGATAGCAAATGCTGCTTCCTGCGGGTCTGAACTGGTCTGGTTGAGCTTTCAAATGGCCAAATCTGCTTGGGTATTCTGCTTATATAAGAATATGACCCCAAAGTGGATAGACCAATATGTAAAAGGCTAATTTTAGTCTTGGGACATATTTTTCATTCTCTAGTGATTAAGACTTTTGCTTTGTCAGTGTTATCGAGTATCCAGTATCGGTAAATAGAAGACGTTGGAAGAATAGAGAATAATAGTTACTTTCTTAAAAATGAGGAGGTCTGATTCGTTGGCAGGTAAGGACATTGGGGTGGACTTGTTAATCTTAACTTTTGTGTAATGGGATTTTAGGAGTAGATTTCTGTGTAGTTCGAGACATGCTTAGTAATTTACCAGGGGACATGTCATGAGGTCAGATGGGAGGGTTCTCTTACTATGATTCTTTTTTGTTTTTGAAGGTTAATGTTTGTTTAATCTCCTGACTCAGGAGAGCACCTTGATTTCATAAAGGAGTCTGTGCCTCACGTGTGACACAGCAGTGCACCATGGCAGGAGCGTGGGCTGTCCCAGACAGCTGGGGCAGAGGTGGTGGCCTGTGCGGGAGGCAGGCGCACGGAGGGACGTCCGCTGCGCCAGTGTGCACGTGCCTGCTGTCATCTGTCTTCAGACTGCTCTGTTTCAGTTACATTGGGGAAACCAAGGCTCACGCATAGCACGCACCTCCGTATTTTGCATGAGAGTGATTGTTGTAATAATTATAATATAGCTCAAAATTCACTTTTTAGGTTTTTCCATAGGAAAGCCTTGCTGGCATTTATTAGAGGACAAATTAATCATTTGTAATTTTCCAGGCAGAAAAAATTATTCAGGGCAGGTGGAATTTTGCCAGCGAGACAGCTTGGTTCTACCCAACCAGACACCATCTCTTTTGAATAAAAGTTTATGATTTGTCCACAAGGGAGCTTTGAAAGTTAGGGAGGTACTTACAGGTGCTATTTTCTTTTGGTTAAGCTCCTAAAATGATAAAGAAACGTCTTGGAAAACAGAAAGGTTATTAAGAGGTCAGGGACTTAAAACCCAAAATTACAGTGATGCCCCAGTCCTCTGGTCATCGTTCCAGACTCTGGAAGCACTAGAGTCTGGGCTTCGGAGTTTGATTTTAAAAAGTATTTACGACATAGAGCCAGGTGCATACTGTCCAGAGCTGACTAGAAGCGGGATTGTTCTTCTAGCTGCATGACTTTGGGGCCAACACTCCCCAATGCATTTTGGGCATAAATTCCTATAAAAGCTAGCATTTACTGCATGTTACTATATGTGTGCTAAGAACTGTGTTAATGCGAAGTCAGTAACATAAAGACTATGGGATGTAGCTCATTCAAAAGCACATAGCTAGCAATGGTAGAGCTGAGACTAGTGCACAGATCTGTCGGACTTTAAAACCCATCACGAGACTCAGCTAGCAATTGACAGAGGTTTTCTGTACCTCTCTTGCAGTCTCCTAACAGTTTCTGTCTCCAGTCCCTCCCCAGAGGTTCTTTCCCAACAAGAAGCAGCAATGCTAGAAGTGAGAGAGAGAAGTGCTCATTTGTTCCCAAAGAAGCCCGAACCCAGAGCAAACTGAGTAACAATGGAGCAAGGGTCACAGGAAGAAGTGTGGGACAGAGGACATGGGTACCCCTGCTACCCCATTGTGAACCTTGAAGGGCAGTTCTGCAGGGCTTCTCTTGCTGCCCTGGCCTGTAAGCTTTCCGTTTTCTGTGACTTGACTGAAACATCTGATGAAGCCCAGTGTTTACAATGGAAATTAAGTACAAGGGCGCAGTGACAGATGTTCCTTTTTGCCTTGAAGGAAGATAAACATGTAGTTTAACAGAGCAAAGCGTATGTACTGGATTCTTCAGAGAGGAAGCATATGGATGCTCCCCGCCCCCTCCAAATCTTGTTTATCTAAAGCTGTGCTTGTGGTGGTTGCCATTAATTGCAGGTGACAGCCTCTGCCTTCTCCAGCCCTGCTAAATGGTGGGTGCTGCTGCTCTTTAACCTGAAGTTTCTCGTGCTCCAGGGCCTGGAGTCAGACTTGACCATGGCAGCCGGAACATCAGGACGTAGTCTTGCTCCAGGCGGCATATTATCTTTAGAGTAAGTGGGGTGTAAGTGAGTCTCTCAGGCGTCAAGATCCTTTTACCACCCCTGGCTCCCCAATACATGTGGCCTGTCTCTGGCTCGCATCCCAGTGACCCTGCTGGGGATGACATTGCCTAACTGCTGAGGGTCTGACCTGTTTACTGTGCTCTGAAATCTTGGGTGGGTCTTGCTCTAAAAATCTGACAAATCAACTGGAAACAGTATTCTTCTACCTTTTAGCCTCTGCCCCATCCCACTGATTAGATGGAAGCCCTTTGAACTCTGAGCTCGATGTGTGGAATGACTGGGAAGGCCTGGGATCGGACTTACAGCCACCTTTGCCTTGGGAGGTCAGCCCAGGGATTTGCTTTATTCTCCCTCCTATCTTTTCTTACCTCTCTTTCTCCTTTCTACTTTCTGCCTCACGCTGGTCTTTCCCCAACTCACCTCTTTTTCCACACTTGTGTGATTCGTTCACTCGTTAGTTGTTTTTGAGAGCTCCACGGTCCATGTGTCAGGCACTGTGCTAGGTCCTGATGGATCAGAGACGAGAACGTCGCAGGTCCTCACCAACAACTTACAGTCAAAGGGAGCAGCTACACTCCTGAATAGAGGATTGCAGTATAATTTGGTAAGCACAAGGATGGATACATGTATGAACAGAAAGTTGTGAGTGGGGAGGGGCACATAGCTCAGTAACCCACATAAGGCAAGAAAGACTTTTGGATATTAAAGGATGGGATGGATGTAACGTAAGGAGATGCCAGACAGAGAGCACGTAGGAGCCAAGACTCGGAAGTACAAATGGCATGCTGTAGATAAGAAATTGTAAGCATTGCTGTTATGCCAGATGTGGGACGAAGATGAATCAGGGAATAATGAAGTTGGAAATGTAGGCAGGGACCATGCCATGAAGAGCTTCAGAAGTAGGGTGACCAGATTGGTTTTCTAAACCCAGACACTTTGGAGAGTGAAAGAAGTCCCATTAATAATTATTCTAGGACACAAATTAAAAACTAGGATTGTCTCAGTAAAATTAGGACACCTCCTCACCCTACTTCTACGACAGGGCGCTTGGACTCTGCGCCCCTGGCAGTGGAGATTTATTGAGGAGTTTGAGTTTATGGGCCCTTGGCATCTGCCACCCTTCCTGTTCATGGAGGTGGATATTCCCTTCTATAGGGAGAGACGTTCCTTCCTAGAGCTACTGGGCAGATCAGGGGCAGTCAAGTGACCCAGTCTCTGTCAAATGGAAACTGTGGCCTGGGACTTTAAGTACTGAGGGTGAAAAGGGAAGAGTCTGTGAGTGCGGTGGCGAGCCGTGGTATCCCAGGGGTGGTGGTGTCTAGAGCAGAGTTCCAAGCAGGCCGTTCCTGTGGCCAGATCTTGGTTGTGCTTTGCCTCCGTTGATACATGTCTGTTTTCTGAGCCTGGTTCTCTAGGCTGCACATTGATTCTCTGACCTCTCTGTGATCCTTCCAGTACATTCTTTCTCCAATTAAGTAAGCCAGAGTTGGTGTCTGTTTTGTGCAGCTGAGAACTGTTTGTAAAGTAAAGCCACAGCTCAGGCTTGCTTTGGTTTGATCACCCTGGCAGCCATGCAGAGGATGAAAATGAGAGAGGCAATTGAACACACTGCCATCACTGGGTGGAATGGTCCTTCTGCCGTGTTCTGAGAGGAGCTGTTGCGACTGTTCACAGTCATCTTCGCCACTGAGCAAAGTATAAAAAGAACAAGACCTTCCCATTAGTGTCTTCTCGGAGGGCTTGTGTAACTGCAAAGAATGACAATGGGTAGGAGGTGACCCCAGCTGCTCCTCTATTGCTGCTGTTGGGCACCTTGACAGCACAGGGCGGGGAGTCAGATAGAGGACTGTAGGGACATTTGGCTTGAACTTTTCAAAGCCCAAATTATGCTGGCCATAAAGAACAGGCACAACAGCCCTGCAGTCTCCAGGGCTGTTTCTTAATGTGAATAGTAAATTCTCCTCGAAAGGGGCAGAAAGCTGCATTAGGTAAGTATAAATAAAGATGCCATTTTGATCTAATCTTTAAAGGATTGGCTTAAAAAAAAATCAGTGTATGTTTTGTGAACTTGCCTTAATTAGAAAAATCCCTGGAGCTGTGCTTCCCATAGTTTTCCTTGTGTTTTCTGGTTCCCTTTGTAATCCATTAAATTTTATGGCATTAGCAGGGATTTGAAGCGCAAGATTTAATCAATAGTCATTTCTCCTGCATCAGCACTTCTGCACAGTGCTGCGTATATTAAGCAGTATTTTACTGGTTGTCTGACCTTTACCTCTTAGACTGCACTTCCTAATTATAACTTCTCTGTTTTGCCATGGTATATATCTAAGGTTAAAGGCTATTAATAGCACTTGTGAATTTTTCCCAAAGGAGCACAGAAAAAGGTCTACTGTGTGGAAATCAGGATTGTCCATGCTTTTGGGTCTGAACAGATTCAGGCTGGCAGTCTGTGCCTTCTGATGCTGCATAACTTTTTTTTTTTAATGTTAAATCATTCCAAATATGCTATTTAGGATTCTGGCTCACCCCAGGGTGCAATCCAAATTTTGGACACACTAAGCCATCAGATCTGAGGAAAATCATTTGATTTCTCTGCATGCCCATGTTTCCCTCCTGAAAAACTATGCTGATAACCCATGCTGTCTGTCTCAGTGACAGTCTCCTGGTGGCATAAGTCTAAATCTTAAGGGACCCACTTTCTCACAGGGATGGGTTCCTCTCATCACACACAATGCTTATTAGCTTCAGAAATGTGTGTGCTGTTGGTCAGCTGATCTGTGTCTGAGAGAATATTGAGAGGCTCATCCATATGGTCTCTGTCACCTCTCTGAGAATATGGGAAAGAAACTCTAGGCTAACAGATTTGGCAACTGATAGGCTCTGTTTATCTCCAGTACAAGCCACATCTGGGAGTTTGCTAAGTCACCTTACTCTCAGCTCTGAAGTGAGAATTTTGTTGGTGGGGGCTCCTTGAGTCCTGTCAAGCTGAGGTTTGAGCTACAGTGGTAGCCTCACTGATTATATCCATGCCTTTATCTTGCCTTTCTCTAACTTTGGTTGCCCTTCTGGCTTCCAAGCCTGGCGTGATTCTTTCCCTATGACATCTCTTCTAATAGAATCACTTTAAAAATACAACTCTCTCCAACATTTCTGTATCTCAGTACTGTATTTTTATTATCTAAATTGTTTTTGTTTGTTTTTCAGAAACAGGATCTCACTCTGTCACCCACTCTGGAGTACAGTGGTGTAATCATATCTCATTGCAATCTTGACCTCCTGGGCTCCAGCAATCCTTCTGCCTCGGCCTCCTGAGTAGCTAAGACTGCAGGTGCGTGCCACCATGTCTGGCTAATTAAAAAAAAATTTTTTTTTAGAGACAGGGTCTTGCTATGTTGCTCAGGGTGGTCAGTCTCAAACTCCTGGCCTCAAGTGATCCTTCTGTCTCAGCCTCTGGGATTGCAGGCATACCTCAGTATTTTAGATTTGTCTGTTCCATCAAGTGCAAAGCCTGGAGTTTGACCTGCAGAGCCAAAAACAACTAACTTCACTGGGAAGAGTCTCATAGCATTCCTCCCAGGCCTGCTGGCTCTAGCATCTTATTCAGTATAATAACATCTCAGAGACATTTCTCATGCTTATACCTTCGGATTCTAATATCCTGGGTTGCAACAAGGGCATTCACCATGAACAAAAAGCATTGCAAAGTAGGAGGGGGAAGACAAGCTATGTGACCTCAAGCAGTTTTTTTTTTTTTTTTTTAACATTTCTAAGCCTGGAATCTTTATCCTAATATAAGGATAATACAAATAGATTATTGAGACTGTTCAGCGAAATCACATATGTAAAATACTCAGCAGTGTCAAGCACTGTGAAGATTCTGAGGCTTTACCCTACTTGTAAGCTAACAAGTTAGCTACTACAGTTTCATGGTTGCTGGCAAAAGGCACGAGACTCCTGGATCAGAGACAAATGACTTTATTACTTACAATCATAGGAGTAGCCAGAAGATTAGCAATTATGCTGGTGACTTGAGCTCCACTTCCCACAAGGTGAAGCTATGAGGGCTAGATGATGTCTGCACATGCAGTGGGTTACCTTACACAGAGTAACGCTGATCTTAGGGAGCCCCAGCTTTTTACAATGGGCAGTAAGTAAGCATTTTCCTTTGCTCAGGTGGAAAACAATCTCTATCTTTCAAGGCTGTTAGCTATACACACATCATATGAAAAAAA
Organism: Indri indri; assembly: GCA_004363605.1. NCBI lineage: Eukaryota > Metazoa > Chordata > Mammalia > Primates > Indriidae > Indri > Indri indri. Next base: position 25,732 of record RJWJ010003629.1, read on the forward strand.
GACAATCCAGAACAAAGGCAGCCAGTGCCTTTGTTAGCAAGATGAGCTGGAATGCAAGAGAACCATTGAGGATTGTCTCCCAAGACACAGTACCTGGCATCTGATAAGCTCAATGAATTTTGGCTGTCTTTATTGTTAATAAAGTACTTAATGTAGTACCTACCATGTAATAAATACTCCATAAAATGGTAGCTATTAAGAGTTGGACCTTTACTTGGAAATGATGGGACTCAATTTCTGCTAGTGAGCAGAACCTGTCTCAGAGTCTGATACACAATAGACATTCAATATATATTACTGAAGGAATAAAGTGATAACACTTTGAAAATTGCACACAACAAAATATGAAATGTGATTATCAGGTTGCAAACCATGTATCTTTTTCTTCTTTCTCTTCTATCATATAATTTTTTTTCCAGAATATTTTGCATATAGTAGGCTCTTAACAAATAATATTTAAAAGATTAATAGCAAAATAAATAAAATTTACAGATAATTTTCAAATTTTAATTATAGCAGTGACTTGTGCTTCGTTCCAACCATATATGATATCAAACTGATGAAAAGATGAAGTAATTAGGATTTTAAATTTCTCTCCATACTCTGGTGGAGGTACCACAAAATGGTGAAATGTATTCCTTGCTATGCTCTTTGAAAAATTCTGAGAACATTAAAATGGCTAAAAAGGTAAACAGGAAAAGAGAGGATAATTAAAAATATAAATAACACACAAACTGGATAAGCAGCTCTAGAATAAATTGAAGGTTGATAAGCTCAGGAATAGAACGCCTATTTTTCCCATGGTGATTTACCAAAATTCTTGTGCATTTCATAATGAAAAATGTTTACCAACTCGTCCTGAGGTATAAATCTTAGCTTCTGAAAATAAAATCTCCAAGGAAAACTCAGGGATCGCATTAAACCAGTGGCTCAAGCCTGGTTGCGTTTTCCCTTGTCTGGGTTTAACTAAGGATCCATTTGGTGGGACCTGGCAGGAGTCCGCTGACGGGCTGATGAGCGAGGGTTGGTGGGGAGGTCAGGAGCAGGGTGAGAGTGGGAGAAGGGAGGGCTTGAGATGTGCTTCTCCTCACTGGCCCTTTCTGTGTTCCCCAGGAGGTCTTTGTCTCCTGAAGCTCCAGGGTCCCTTATTTGCAAATCAGGGAGGATGCTGCTGTGTGCTTTAAAGAATGGTAATAAATGTGGGGAGGCAAAATGCAGAAGGTCAGATTGATATTATTATTGCACAGATTCGGTATTCATAAGGTCACAGTACCCAGCTGCTGTCTGTCAGTTTGGTTGGATTTTTTTGGAGTCTCTAAGGCAAGTAATAAATAAAAAAGTAATAATGTGCTGTGTATACCTGCTGTTCTTTAAACTATAGTTAAATTTCCCCTGATAATTTCTTTTCCATTAATCCATTTTTTCTGTTAGGAAATCTTAGGGAAATTGCTGACTTGGCAGCTGAAAATATTTTCTTGGCAAGCCCTTTAAAATTGTAATTGTATTCAAGTGGCTTTTTCTTATCTTTGCCTTTAAATAACTTTTTTTTTCGGGTTCTCTGTTGGAGAAAGAATAAAATAAATGGCGTGTCTTTATCCTCAGCATATCATTATTTTTGAACCTTTAGAGACCAATGAAATTCTCCATTGTGAGGGATGTTAGCCTTAAATCAACAGCATGTCAGGAAGCATTAGAGAGGCACAACTTCACATACATATGCGGACGGGTCTGGTCATTAGGCATAAATGAGCTGGCTGCCAGCAAACCAAGCTCCAGACACAAGAGTGCTTGATTCCTGCTACCCCTAGCCCTATACATCAGGCTCTGGGGACACAAAAACAATACATCTATTATGGTAGCACTTTCTGACCTCAACTTATCAAGAAATACAAAATCGCATGCTCAATATTTTGCAGGGCCACTATTTCAAAATTGATTTTTAGGCAATGTTTATTTGGGGTTCTTTTTGCCTCTGCTGGGAATTTGCGGTTAGGAAGAACAGTATATTTCTCTTGACGTCTCTCTGGGATAAATAAAAAGAAAATAGGAGGCCGTTTTCTGGTTGGCCTCAAGGTCTCTCCCAGACATCCAAACTCATTTTGTCCCACCTCTTCAGGGCTTACGCTTGGCCTAGTGATCCTGGCGGAGAGAATCACAGAATCACAGAGTTGGAGAGCTGCAAAGAGCTTGCCCTTATTTGTAAGTTGCTCCTGATGGGCCAGTGGAAATGACTCGGGCCTTCAGGCACAGAGAAGCGGTTTTTCCGTCTTGCATCCTGTGGTAGATGGGAACCCTGACAAAGTGGTAGCAGAGCCGGAGCCCGAGGAAAACCCAGCAGAGCTTGCATGTGTTACAAAGCACTGAATTGCTAAGTGTTAAATGAGATTTCTTTCTTTTACTGCTCTCTGGCTGACAGGAAACAAATACATCCTCAAATAGTGGGTGGAATTGGAATCAGGGGTTGGAATGAGGGGCAGATGGAGACTCTGCGTCATCGGAGAGCAGGCAGCCAACCTTGGGGCTGTGGGAACCAAAGGCGAGTCACATAAAGGTATGGTGGAAGGGCCTCACTCCACCCAATGCTCTTGTGCAGTGGTTACTTAGCTAAGAAGCATGTTGAGGAGGACTTGAGTTTGGTTCTTACTGCTGCCATTTTATTAGTTGAGTAGCCTTGGGCAAGTTAACAACTCTGTGCTCCACCTTCTTCTTCTTTTAAGAGAAAATAATACTTGTCAGTGTCATTTAAAGATAAAATGAATGTTTATGTAATGCTTCTGGTGCATAGTAATGCTCAGTTAGTGTCTCCACCTCCCCCCCTTTTTTCCCGCATGTCTTAATGGCCAATCATATTAGCCATGCTAGACTGGCCCTCTAAAAGCCCATTCTGTACCCTGCTTGCAATGGGGCACCAGAATTGCTGCTCTGGATTTCATAAGAAATGCTAGATCCCTTCTGTGCCAAACTACCAGTTGTGCCAAGTAATGGAAATAGGAGGTAGGTTCTTGGGAATGAGAAGTCATCTCAGCATTGGGGGTAGGGAGTGAGACCTTGTGAGTTACATGAAGACAGAGCAGAGGATACAAGGATAGAGCACATTACAGACCCACAAGAAGTGAATGAATGCATGTAAGCTTTTGGTGGCTAAAGTGGAGCAAGGAGAAAGGGCATATGGGAAAGAGGTGGCTTATATCCACTTTCTATTTCTCTGTCTTTCTTTTCATCATTTCATAAACCTAAGTGGGTTGTACATTTATTGAAAACACACACACACATATGCACACACTCAAAAACACAAACACAAACACAGGAACACCAAGAAAGTGATTGAGAAAAAGGAGAGACAGAGTCCTTTGGGTTTGGAAAGAGCTCAGTGGGCATAGAATTTGTAAGTGGTCTTAATATGTTAGCACTTTACATTTAGTATTTTAGAATCGTAAATACATATCTCCTGGTCTAATCCTCAAAGAAGGTAGGATTTCTCCTGTATCAGTTTCCTATCGCTTCTGAAACAAATCGCCACAACTTTGGTGGCTTAAAACAAGACAAATGTATTAGCTTACAGTTCTGGAGGTCTAAAGTCCAAAACATGGATGTTATGGGCTAAAATCAAGATATAAACAGAGCTGTATTCCTTCTGGAGGCTCAGGGAGAATCTGTTTCCTTGCCTTTTCCAGCTTCTAGAGGCCGCTTGCAGTTCTTAGCTCGCAGCCCCTTCCTCCACCTTGAAAGCAAATCGGTTCGACCTCTGCTTCTGCCACCCAATATCCTTCTCTGGTTCTTCCTCTACTGCCCCCTCTAAAACAAACCTTCTTATATGGGCCCACCCAGATAACCCAAGATTCTTACTCTGAGCATGTTTCCAAAGTCCATTTGCCCATGTAGAGCAATGTATTCACATTTTCCGGGGTTTAAGGCATGAACATCAGTTTTTCACGCCTCCCTAAATCATCCCTTCCTGATGGTTAGGTACATACCTCTTCTTGAGCACTTTCTGAGGCAGCTCATTTTAATTTAAACATTATCTGACTCTTCTTTACTAGTTTACAGACTTTCTTTTGCTAGTTAAAGGAATGAGTGAGTGGAACCCATGGGTAGATTGAAAGAGGCCAGCAAGGAGCTAGACAAGAACAGGATTAGCGATGTTTGCTAGAGTTTTGGTCATTACGTTAAGTCTTGATAGGCACTTCTCTAAGAAAACAGTAGCTTGGCTAACTGTCCCAAGTCAGTAGGGCCATGAAGGTATACAAATACATTCTTTTAGCTCTTGATGAAATAACTAAGCATCAGTACCCCCAAGGACAATTTCTCCATCAGTTATAATGCCTGTACAACTGCTTAGCCTATATACAAATCTTCTACTGTTATTGCAGGATGCAACACTAACATTGCCTTGAGCTAGTTCAGATAAACACCAATAAGAAATAATTTATTTCCTCATTTACTTACTATAGAATCAGTGGGGATCCTCTTTTGACCCAAGGCTGTTCATTTTCAGAGGGATAATGGTACAATAAGTGGAGGATCCCTGCAGCTCAGACAAAGACTGTTCTTTTTCTTGTTTATTTTTGTTATAGAGTTATGATGATTCAAACAATTCTAGAAAGCTCTTTCCTGTTTGCACTATCTCCAGGTAGCTGTCTCATTAAGTCCATTCAATTCAGTCCTCTGATATATAAGGTATTACAAAGTATAAAGTTATCCCATGTAGAATCTATTTTTCCCATAGGTGTATTATTGACTTTCTCATGTATTGCCTCACAACTTCCCATTAGAAAATTTTCATCAAACACTGAACAATTAAAAATGCTTTTCTCATGCCACTTGCCCTACAAACAGATTCACAAAGTCTGCTCAACTACCTTAAGGGATCATTTAAGGTGATTCCCGCTACTAACACAGCTGCTGGACACGCTGACCCCTGTTCCTGCTGCTCTGGCTGTGGCCCCCATCTCAGTTCGATGGTCTTTTTATGTTCATTTTGCCCAATTCCCAACATTTTATCAATCACTATGTATTTTTAAAGATCAGTTTCACTGAGTTATTGTTTATATACAAATACATAAATAGAGGTAACCATCATCACAATTAAGAGGTGGAACATTTTCATTCCTACAAAAAGTTCTCTCTTATTTTGTAGTCAGTTTTTACTACCTCTAGCCCCAAGCAGCTTCCTGTCACTATAGATGAGTTTTCCTTTTCCAGAATTTCATCTAAATAGAATCATACAGTATATACTCCTTTGTGTCTGGCTTTTGTTTTTTAATTTAGCATAATGTTTTTGAGATTCATTCATTTTGTGTATGTCAATAGTTTGTGACTTTTTAATCCTAAATAGTACTCTATGGTATGCATTTACCACATTTTGTGTGCCTGTTTATCAGCTGATGAATACTGGTTGTTTCTAGTTTTGGGCCAATATAAATAAAGCTTCTATTAATATTTGTGTACACAACTATGTGGACTTATGTTTACATTTTTTTAAGTAAATGCTAAGGAATGGAATTGCTGGGTCACAGATAAGTGGATGTTTAACTTTACAAGAAATTGACAAACTGTTTTCCAATGTAAGTGAACCATTTCATATTCCTATAGACATTGAGAATTCCAGTTACACTACATGCTTCCTAGCAGTTGGTATTATAATCTTTTTAATTTTCATCATTCAAATGGGTATACAGTAAGGTCTCATTGTGGTTTTAATTTTTCATTTCCCATAACTGATCATTTTGGGCATCTTTTCATATGATTATTGCTATTCAGGTGTCTTCTTTTGTCAAGTATCTGTTAACATTTTTTGCCCATTTTTTAATTAGGTTGTCTTTTTATTGAGTTGTAAGGTTTCTTTATATATTCTGGGTGCAAGTATGTTAGTAGATATATGGATTGTGGCTATTTTATCCCAGTTTGAAAAGCTTGACTTTTCATTTTCTTAACATTGATTTTTAACTAATGTATTAGTTTGCTTCTTATTGCTACTATAACAAATTACCACAAATTTAGTAGCCTAAAACAGCACAAATTTATCTCAAAGTACTGGTGGTCAGAAGACCGAACTAAATTGACAGGGCTGCATTACAGAATCATTTCCTCGCCTTTTCCCACTGCTGGAGGTTGCCTGCATTCCTTGCCTAGTGGTGCCACGGCACTCTGACCTCTGCACCCATTGTCAAACGTGCTTTCTCTGACTCTCACCTTCCTGCCTCCCTCTTTCAAGAATCCTTGTGATTATGTTAAGCCTTTCCAGATAATCCAGGGTAGTCTCCCCATTTCAAAATCCTTAATGTGATTACCTCTACAAAGTCCTTTTGCCATGTAAAATACTGTATTTGTAGGTTCTGCAGAGCAAGACAAGGACACTTCTGTGGTGGGGTGGGAATGGGGGGAGAGAGGGTTGTTATTCAACCTACCACATATAATTTATATTTTTTTTCTTTTGTGATTTATGGTTTTTGCATCTTAGCTAGGAAATCTTTGTCTATATGAAGAATATAAAAATTTTCTTTTATATTTTATTCTAAAAGTTTTATACTTTTTAACTATTATGTTTAGGTCCACAATCTATTTCAAGTTATTTTTTGTTATGGTTTTGAGGTAAGGCTCAGGGTGCATTTTATTTTTTTTTAATTAATACATCCAATTTTTCCAGCAGCAGTGTTGAAGAGACTATCCTCTTCTTATTGAATGACTTTGATACATTTGTTGAAAATGAATCCATCACTTATGTGTATATTGATTTCTATTCTTTCTCTTCTGATTTTTTTGAAAGTACATGTGATTGATTCAGTCCTTGGCTTAGAATCATTGAGTAGTTTCTAATGTTCTAATTTATTTTTTTAAGCATGACTTTCATGATATGACCCCTTCTTTTCACCCTCAATTAGACTGAATATCTTCTAGTTCCTTGAGTGTGCTCCCTTGACTCCAAAAAGTGAACACATCTCCCTCTGCTTTGGACACCCTTTCCTTCCTCTTTGCCTCACTTATTCCTTCTCATCCATTAGGTGACCCCACTTTTTCCAGGAAACCCTTTCTGACTCCTCTCCCTATGCTATGAGAGTAGTACCGCACAGTGAATTACAGTTGCTGCTAGACTTACCTGTATCCCCTGGCCATGTAGCTTCCTGGGGTGGGGGGACAGTGTTGCCAATTTACATGCCCCAGCGCCCAGCACATTCATTTGCTAAATGAATAATAGTGGCCCTTCTGTCACACAGCACAGGACTCTCCTCACAATGGCATTGCTGACTGATGTTCACAGCAACTATATTCAACTGTGAGGAATGGGCTGGATGAAGGAAGGATGGAAAAGAGTCGATTTCTTATTTAAGCAAAATGGCAATGAGATATTGCTATACAAAGGGAGATTGTAATAGACATATCAGAGTTTGGGTAAATGCATTTTAAAATTTTATATGATAATCCTTAGGTCTTTTCCATCATAACTGGGGAATAGGCAATCTGATTAATACAATATTCTAGTTAATAAAGATCCTTGTATACATTTTCAATTTAATAAGGTAAAGGAGGAAAAGGAACTGATGTTTATTTAGTATGTTTAATGTGCTTGGTATTGAACTATGTACTTTACAAAGTCTATCTCATTAAATTCCTGCAACAACCCTGGGATATTATTGTCAGGATGTTAAAGCCCAGAGAGGTAATGTAAGTCGTTTATAACCAAGTAGTTAGTTAGTGGAGGAGCCATAGGTTTAAATATCTAGAGGTACTTTCTCTAGAGTCTGTACTCTTTCTATTCCCTTAGAAAATGACTACATTTCTCACTACTAAAGCTAATCTCAGCTTCCCCTGATAATTTACAAGGAAACTATTATCTTGTAATGACTCAGGGCATTATTGAACATCAGTTGCTATTTTACTTGAAAGGGGTAAATATATTATCTAAAAAAGGTTTCCCAGTTAATAGAATTTCCCAATATATTTTTAGATTGTGTGGTACCCTCTTAACATAGACTTTGTGTTGGGAATTTTTGGGGTTTTAGGATGACTCTAAAATGCTATTGTAGACAGGGAATACAGGAAAGTCCCAGATCAGACCCTAAACTGTGGTTACACCTTCCACCAAGTTCCTGAAAATGATGAATATACAAAACATAACTGAGCGGAAACAGGATGTGACTTTATTGTTAGCTGTGTCCATAACCCTTGAGCAGAACTGTGAGGGAAACATAGCCTAGTGTGGGGCCCTAACTGGGTTAGGAAATTTTTCTACTTTGTATTTTTTTATTTTTAGTCTTTAACTTTTTTTTAACTCACGGAGATTTAACAGCCAATCCAGACTTGTGATTTTTTGGGGGAAGAAATCATCAGAACAGGAGAAAAATCCATCCCACAGCCCCATCTGGTGGGTTCTTTATGCTGCTCACATGGGCATTTCAGCCAAAAACACAATGTCTTTTCATGTTGCTCCCCAAAGTTTCTAAAATTGATCCAAACAAGACGTTAATTATTTCTAAGACCACGCTATAGATTGGTTAAAATTTATTTAGTCTATTGCCCATCTCAAAATTATGCTCAGTTCAGTGTCCAGCCCAGTTTAGCAGAGAGATTTATATGTTATATTAAGGACATATGACAAAATTCCAAAAATTTTGTTCCCAAAATGGAACAAATTGTAATTCTCTACCTTTTGTTGCCAAATACAAATTAAAGCTGCCAAATGAAAATATCTCTCTATTAGAGAAATTAGCTTTAAAGAAATGACCTTTTATTAATTTTCAGTAAAAGGCACTTGAGTGTCTATGGGGGGCTTGGATTCCCAGGTAGAGTTCGGTGGATTGTCCTATGAAGCCGGCATGTGTCTTACAGCACCTCTATAGTTGTATTAAACCAATATCTAGTCTTTCAGATCTTTTACTTTTCCCAAATCGTCAAGTGTGAAATAAAAATGTGACCATGATTTCTATGTCGATAATATTGATTGGTCATCCAAGAGATGTAAGGATAATTTACAACATGTAGAGGAACTTTGAGAAAAAGATAGGAGTTCAGGAAACATAAGAAACTTGAGAAGAGATGAATTCATACTATACAAATTTTTGGAGATTGAGGAAGCCAGGCAAAGCACAATAACTTAAAAAGCAGCCACCATGGGGGATTTTGTCCAGGCAGATGCTGGCATCTGGATGCAGTGGACAAAGAGATGCCAGGCAGAATCCAGAAGAGCATAAATTAGAAATTACGTGTATTAGAAAGCAATTTTTTAATAGGGAAATATTGTTTGGGGCTGTAAATGCCAGAGTACCCTGACTCAAACTGGTTTAAAGAATGAGAGAATTTATTGTCTCACAGAACTAGAATTGCAGATGTGGAAGGTGGAAGGATGGGGACGGGGGGATGGGAAGAATAGAATAGTACAGTCTGGAACTCATTGACATTGTCAAGGACCTGGTATCTTTATCTCTCTGCTGCATCAGTGTGGGTGCCATCCTAAGGGTGAATCCCCTCGTGGTAGCAAGATGGTTGCTAGTGGCAACGGGAGCTGCTTGCTTCCTTGTCCAGCAGAAGAGAAAGAGGAAAACCTTTCCCCCAAGCAAGGAATGTAATTTGTTCCTTTTCATCTGATTGGTCAAACAGATCATATGCCCATCTATTGGCCCAAACCATCCCTGGGTTATGTGCTAACTGGCTCATTGGTTGATCCATAGTATTCTCTGAAAGTGAAAATGGGGTGAACATCTGAACAGAGATGGAGTTCTGCTGTGAAGGCGGAAGGAGAGACTGGAGGTTGAGTACACAACCAGCAGCATTGGCTACGGAGTCCACTGATGAAAGACTGAGTCCACAGGTATCAAGTTCAAGAGTTCTTAAGTAGAAGTCAGAGTGAAACAGTGTGACTGGATACCCCATTTAGGTCCAAAGGCACTTACCAGAGCTGATGTCATTGGGCCTGCTCTGAGGGACATGAGAACTAGGTGATTTTTTACCCAGCCACACTATGGTTAGCAAGGGATGGATACAAATGAATAAAGCCAGAGAATTTGAAAGTCAGACAAAGGGTGGTAGAGAATAAATGACAAGGTTAGAATCCAGGAAGATGGGGAACAAGGGGTGTGGAACCTGGGGCCACACCCAGATCCCCAAGTGCGGCCCCTCAACTGAATCCAAACTGCATAGAACAAATCCCTTTATTAAAAGGATTTGTTCTGTAAAATTTGGATTCGGTCAAAAGGCCACACTCAAGGAGCCGGAAGGCCACATGTGGCCCTGAAGCTGCAGGTTCCCCACGGTGGGCAGGATAAAAGTATTAGATGCCCATTTTTTCATGGTATTGGAAATGTGGGTCAGGCCTGAAAATGTCCAGGTCAGGGTGGACTAGAGCATTGCTCCTCATACTTTCATACGCATTAGCATCACCTGGAGGTCTTTGTTAAACTGCAGTTGTTGGGCTCCCATCCCCAGAGTTTCCGATTCGGTAGATCTGGGGTAGGGCTTGAAAATTTGCATTTCTGTGTTTGCTTTGGCAGCACATATACTAAAAAATTGGAACGATACACAGAAGATTAGCATGGGAAAAAAAAAAAGAAAATTTGCATTTCTAACAAGTTTCCAGGTGCTGCTTTTGCTGCTAGTCTGGGGACCTCACTTTGAACATCACTGGATTAGAGAACAGCCTGTCAAGGGCTGTTAAACAAGTGTATTTCAATGCATACGAGGGCCACCTGCCAAGAATCACCAGTGGGGATTGTTCAAGATGCTAAGTCTTCAAGCCCCATTCCCAGAGGTTTGGGTTAGCAACTTTGGGGAAGAACCTAAAACTCTAATTTTTAACAAGTTCCTCAAATGATTTTTGTGTCACTATGGTTTGAGAACCACTCTGTTAAATCATGTGAAACTCTTTTAAGCCATTGCTCACCCCTATATGCTCCACGTAGTAAGCAGGCTATTGCAGTGACATATCACCCTTCATTGGTACTGTGATGACATGGAATTAGGCACTGGGGTTTTTGGAGCTTGACAGAGAAGGGTTCAGGTCCTCTGTGTGCCATATTCCATTTGGGTGACCTTGAGCAGAGGTATTTAACCATTTTGGGCTTCAAGGTCTTAGTCTGAAAGATGGAATAATGAGACAAGTATTATGTAATAGTCACTTAGTCTAGTACTTAGTAAGCCCTCAATAAACAGGAGCCATTCAATGATTTCCTCATATTCCCCTTCCCAGCAATGCGTTGTGCCAATTGACCCACTAAGATGTATCTTGCCAGTGGCAGTTTTATATGCTGACTGACTTGAATCAAGGGGAAGAGCAGTGCAGAAAAAGATGAAAAAGAACTTCAGGACTTAAAAGGCAGAAAGAGAAAAACCATTCTCTGGGCAGTGCTGGTGAAAAGTGAGCAGACAGTGAGACTTCCCTGGGAGCTCGTCTGCTGCCTGTTCGGTCACAACTCCTGTCCCCATTCACAGTGCCACACATCTCCCCCTGGTACACACCAGGCCTCTGTCTGCAGTGATATTTGTGCATAGCTGGGGGCGGGGTGTACACGCTTCGTACATGCTTGGAGGTGGAGACTTAGCGGGGTGAGAAGAGGGTCAGGCAAAATGAGGAAAATGCATCTGAAACTCAAACAGACCACGAAGTCAAATAAAGCCTGGAGATATTCTATGCGTGGCCCCCAAAACTGGGCAACATTTTGTTGACATTTTATTTCTCTATATCTGTCTGCTCATACCCATGAGACAGAATAATATTGTTTTTCTGAGTCCTTGCAGCACAAGGCCAAGCAGACGGCCCATGGTAAAGAGAGTAAGTGAATGTTTTGGCCTCATCCGTTCAGCTGAACTTTCTCAAATGATCCAAATAGCTTCTCAAGAGCCATTATTTTCTCTTGTCCTTTAGATTTTTTTGTGAGTGTTTTCATGTCAAAATGTACCTGGAATTTAAAGGACAAGATGTTCTACTACTTTTGCCCTTGAAAGAACCCTTTCTAACTCTTGTCTGCAACTGCTCTTGCTAAGGTTATTATATATTCAATACATTCTCCTTATGGGTCCTGAACATTCGTATATCCAAATAAACATGAGACAACAGGCCTAAATTAATTCATGATGGGAACAAAACCAAAGCAACAAACTTCCTTTTTTCACTCATATACTCTGGCATTTCTGATGGGAACCAAGTTCAAAATCATAGTATTTTCAAACTTGAAGGGAATTAAAACTAGCAAACTATGGCTCAGAGCATTTAGTAACAAGTTACACACTAGCGTTGCCTATTTAACTGGTGTCAGAAACCAGATCTCATGGTTTCTGGTCAATACATTTTCTATTCCAGCAAGCTCTCCACACCCCTGTCTCCCCACCCCCATTCTGTAGCTACGAAAATCTTGAAAGGATTTAGTAAGACACACTTGGGATTACAACACTATCTGTAAAACCTAATTCAAATCTATTCAACTTCCTTGGATTTATAAATCATTTTATAAGCTGGGTGATTAGTTTATCAGAATACATTTTTCATCTATGACTACACTCTCATTTCCCACTGTGGGGCAGGATAATTAAGAGCCCCCAGGGAATCGTTTCTTTCCTAAACTTAGAAATGCCTTAATGGTGATCTTTTGGAGACCCTGCCTCGCCATGGTCAAGGGCAGACATCGAGACTGATTTCTCCCAGTATGTTTGGTACTTGCTGAACTGTAGAGCTAAAGGATAAAACTGAGCTATTATAGACATTTCCAAGGATAAATTTTTAAAAATTATTTAAAATTTTAGGGTTATTTTTGTATCGACTTAAAAATTTTTGCTCTTACTAAAAAAAAAAAAAAGTCAATATAAGTCATGTATTGTTATAAACATTATCCAAAGCCTGTAATGAAAATTGGCAGTTTCTGCCCTACCCCTCCCACACCTAAGAAGATCACTTTTTAACTCCTTTTGTTCTCTTTTCTGGTAGTAACTTAAATATACTGTAATTATTTGATTCCTAAGTTTTAGGCATTTTTCTATAGGCTTCTTTTTATGATGGTTGATGACTTAGGTCTCTACCAACTTCTCCAAATTTTTTCCCTTCCTTTCACCACTATAAATAATAAGACCACAATTTTAGTGAAATAAAAAAATCAGTCCTTACGCCATTACTAGTATGTAAATAAATATATTTTACTGAATAGCCTACCAATATACTATGATTCCCTTTATTATATTCTATGTCCCCTTTCTTGTTACTTTTTAAATTTTCTTGGAATTAAAAACTACTTTATGTGTTTCAGTTCCTTCATCTTCTATCTGCCTATTCTTATTTTCTCCGAATGCTCCATTAGGTCTTGTGTATGTATTTATGCATGATGTATTTAAGAAGCTCTCCCCAAATGGTTTAACGTGACTGGTCATCTATCTGTTACTCCCCCTAAAGTCTTCTGCTCTCCCCTCTCGTGCATTGATCTTTCCACGCCAACCGCTTTTCTCTGGGCCTGTGTTTCCAGCCAGGACACCTGGGTGGGCTGCCCCTGAGAGAAAGACTACGCTCAGCACAGGTATTGAAAAAGGCTTCTGAGGGCATCGTCTGGAGCCATGATTGACTCCAGCGTCACTGGAAGATGTTTCCTGGATCTCTCAGTTCTGTGAACCAAGACCTCGCACTTTCGAGGGATATAGAGTTATGTCTGCCAGGTGGGAAATTTTCGAGCTGACTAGGAGTTTTGGAAAATGATTTCAGAACTTTTCTGGTCAAGATCGCAGTATCTTAAATTAGATTAATTCCCAAACAAACTTGTTCTTTATGCTATTATTAATCAATAGGTGAAATGTTTAGTTTATAATAGTCTGGCGTCGACTCTTAAAAATATGAAATAATGTGATATTCAGTTCTTGTAATAATGTTTTCTACACAATACTAATATAAAGATTAAAATTTTATCCTCAATAGTAAATCTATTTTGTTTTATTAGGAATTAGATAAATTTGACAAAATTGGCAAAGTAGTTACTATGTCTATTAATGCCTTATTGTATTACTCATTAAAATTTAATCCAACAGAGTAGATATAGCAATTTTTATATCACAAACAAGTAGCTGCTGGAACAGCTAATAATTAGAAATTGTGCCTACGAATTTACACATCAGCCTTCATATAATTATAAATCGCTTATTGGTATTTTTATTTGGGTGTTCTTATCTTTATTACTGAAAACATGATTATTTTTATAATTCTCTTTGAATATTTTGAATTATATTAAAAGAATAACTGAGATCAATACTATGTAAATAATTCAGAAATGCTGACAAAAATCTCTACCTGATTACTTTCTTATGTATGGGGCCTTTTACTTTTTGTGTAGTACATGCATCCTGGAAATGTGCTGCTTTTCAAATAAATAACTTGGTTTATAACCCAATTTTCTTGTGTTAGATGTTTATCCCCAGAAGGTAAGGAGATTAGGTTTATTACAAACAATTTATCAATGTATTTATAATAGAGTCTTCTCATCAATCTTATTTATACTTTCCATGTTTTTAGTAATCATCTTTTGAAAAGGTCATGAAGAAAGCTTTGAGTAGTAGGGATCAATGAACTTATTCATATAAATGTTTATTAATGTACAGATTAAAGTGATATAAAGACGAGTAAAAATACTTCCTGTTAATAATAAAGAAATGCATGACTATAACTTAATTTTATACTAATCATCTCAAATTTTACTAGTTGGTTAGGTGAAAATATTTAACTAAGTTGTTACTTCAATGATGGCAATAATAATTTTTAACTCACAGGTGTTTTGACAAGATTTCTACCAGCTCATTTTACCAGCCCCTAAACCTGGTTGTGGCAGATATATTTTCCAAAGATGGTTAGATAGATCTCCCATCCCCTATGTGCTTCTAAAAACGAGACACTCCTCCCACTAAGAGGTGGGGGCCTGTGTTCTTTATCCTTGTATTTTTATTTTTTCGAGGGAGCTTGTGCTGCTTGTACTGACAGGATGCAATAGAAGTGATGCTTCGTGATTTCTGAGGCCATAAAGAGGAGACAGCTTATGCGTGACTCGCTCTCTCTTTTATACGTACCTTGGAAGTCCTAAGCTGTCACATAAGACATTGGCTGCTCTGAAGTGACCATGCTGGAGAGATCATGTGGAGACACCAAATGAAGATAGAGAAAACTGTCAGAGTTTTCCAGCTGCTCCAGCCACCAGATGTTTCAGTCTTCTCAGCCTGAGTACCAGACATTCGAGTGAACAAGCCACCCTCTGCCTACAACCCTGTGAGGCGAGCCTGAGGGAGGACTGCCCAGCTGGACCCGGTCAACTCAAAAAAGCATGAGAGAAAACAATAAAATGTGTTTTTTTTTAAGGTACTAAGTTTTGAGGTATTATATTATGCAGCCTGTGATTTTGTGATTTATTATAAGAAATATATATTTGGTCTCTGTTCCCAGTTTCTGAGACAGCTCCTAACACCTTTGTATGTGGGGTCCTAGGAGAATCTTTTGTTCTAATACTTGGTCTTTGACTCTAGTTCTGAGACAGAGAGCCTGAGGCTTTTGTAATTTCCTCAGTAATAGAAGCATTTGACAGAGCTCCTAAATCCTTTGGAATTTCCTGGGTGACAGGAGCATCTTTTGTTCTAATGAGGAGACTCTTGTGGCTCCTGGATAGCCTTAGGATAGGGTCTGGTTGCCAGGGGAGCCAACCATGTGCTTAGAGGGCTGAAGGTTGAGTTGATCCCCAATGGCCAATGATGTAATCAATCATATCTATGTAATGAGGTCTCCTAAAAATCCAAAAGGACAATGTTTGGGGACCTTCCAGATAGCCGAACACATGGAGGTGCCTGGAGGGAGGTATGTCCAGAGAGGGCATGGAAGCTCCACACCACTTCCTGCCTACCTTGCCTTAGGCATTTCTTCCAGCTGGCTGTTCATCTGTATCCTCTGTCATATCATATATCAATGTAATAAACCAGTAAAAGTGTTTCCCTGAGTTCTGTGAGCTATTCTAGCAAATTAATTGAACCAGAAGAGGGGGTCATGGGAATGTTGATTTACAGCGGGTTGGTCAGACGTGTAGGTGTTAATCTACTCCTTGCGACTGGCATCTGAAGAGGGGGGCAGTCTCGCCCTTCACCTGTGGGATCTGACCCTAACTCCAGGTAGATAGCGTCTAAATTGACTTAAATTATAGGACAGCCAGATGGCATCTGCCGGGGTATGGGGAAAACCCCACACACATCTGGTGTTAGAAGTGGAGTACGTCGAGTGTTAATGGAGGTGGAAAAACGCTTCTCTCTGTATCTCTAACACAGCCACAGTAACGGGGATACTGGCCCTTCTCCATGGTTCCCTGATTTAGAGAACAGTACCATCATTCATATGACAGTCCACAAATTTTCACATCACTTTATTCCAGACTTCTCTGAGATCCAGATGGGGAGTTCCGATTGCCTATGTAAATTTCCACTGCTTCAAATGTACCTGTTGGGAGGAACTGCAAATCATATGGCAATAGTCAAAATGTGTGCTATCCTTTTAGGGAGAGGGGCCCATAGTAGGAAACAGTAATGCAATCTACCACAATGACCAAAGATGTATTATTTTATTAATACAAGAAGATCAACATTTTCTCTTTGTTTATATCCCTAGTGGTGACATAGAAAAAGGACTGTACAGAAACCCAATGAAGTTTTAAGTCCGCTTCTCCTTTGGTGGGGTAAAAATGTAAAAGTGGTGAAGGAAGATTCCAGCTCTTACCCTTAAACCTCTGTAGTGTTTGAATCTCTTACAATAAGACTCCAGAGAATGGAGGGAGACTGAGGCTGAGAGCTGCTGCTGCATGCCAGATTCAAGGTCACTTAGCCATCAAAGTCACAAAGCTGGACATAATTCAGAATCACGCGCAATGTATTTTGTCTAGTACCTACTTTTGCCCGTCTGTATGTGCCCCCCATATGAGCGTGCACGAAGAAAGAAGACCATACGGACTGTGTTTGTGACTGTATTCTTATGATTCCAGGCTCTGCATGTGAGGCAATGGTTATTTACTGTTGCTTTCCTGCTTCCTCATGTCCTCCTGAGGTTCCTGACAAAGCGTTGATGCCAGGAGGATTAAAGACGTCTTTGGTGTTATCTGAGACAAGGAAGCTGCGTTTTGGGTAGAACTGACCGATAGTCTTTTCAGAGAAATCAGCACTAGCAATAGATTCATGTGTCTCGCAGGAAGATCTATTTTTAGGATTTTAAAAAAATTTCTATGGATTAGTCTTGAACATACCTTGGTTGTAATTGAGAATTAGGGCTACTGATTCTATTGCCTTTAATTTGCAAATTGTCTCAAGATATTTATTTCCTTCTCTTTCCCTGGTTGATTTTTATAGTTATACAACAAAGAAAATAAAAATTTAGATGTATCCACTTCAAAAAGAATCCACGTTCAAAATGAGAAATTTACAAGATGGATAAGTTATAGCATTGGCCTGAATAATTTCTTGATTTCCAAAAGGCTTTTCTCCCAGAATTCTTTTAAATAGAACAGACCTAATATACTTAGGATTTTATTTATAGGTTACAAAGAAATAGGAGGTAGTGGTGGTAGAGAAGAGAGGGCAGAGGAAGATAAAATATTTTAGGAAACAGTAATGATTAAAGATCAATAAAAAATGAAAAAAAAAACACTTGGAAAATTGTTAGGCCAATGGAAAAATATTAAATTTATTGTAAGTTTAAAAAAATGTGATAAAAATGAAATTTTTATGGTTTGTAAGAGATAGAATGTCTTTTTCCTTGTAATAGAAGCTATCTTTTTGCACAGAGGAGAGGTGTGTTACAGTATTTTGTGAAAACAAGACATGCTATGAATGATGGAGGGCTCTATTTCAGCAACTCACAGGCAGAAAACAAGCCCCAAACAACTGGATAGAGCCACAGCATTGTTGATAGTAGGATACTGTTTCATTATTCAACAAGTACTTTGAAATCTAAACATTATTGCTATGTATAAGAAGGTGAATTGTACATTTGCATTCTAAAGAGCATGCCCTCTTAATGTCTTTGGTGATTTTGTTATAAGAGCCTATTCAGTCCTTGCTTTCATTTTTCCTATCAGAGAAAATGAAACCATCTATAAGGCCCTATGCAACCAAAGCTCTCCGTTTCTTTCTATTTGTCAGCAAGCACAAGCTGGGCTCTTACAAAAGGACTTACCTTGCTTGTCTGTATAGGGTAGCTCTGTTTTGCCCAGATGGCTACAGATGCACAGGCTGCATGGGAAATACCAGGCTATGAATCAGTGGGAAAACAGACTTAGAAATCTGAGGATTTGAATTTTTAGTTGGTTGCATATCCTGAGAATCTGGCCATGGCCACAGATCAGAAATGGTGAGATGGGTCTGTTCTACCATTGGGTATTTGAAAAAGGTTCCTTCCTTCCCTCCTAAATGGAAACACTTTTATCGTTATTTTGCCCCAAGTGTAGAAATAATACATGCTCTTTGGGGGAAAAAATAATTATTTACAAAGTAGAAAGTGAAATTCTCTCCCTACCCACAATGTCATTACTCCCCAGACATAATGCATTATTAACATTTTGTTATAAATAATTTCAAAAATATTCTATAAATGTATACTCAATTTTATTTTCCTGAAACTAAACATACAGCAAAGTTATCTTTTACCTTGACACTATGTATATATTGGACATCTTTCTGGGTCATTACCTGTAGCCCTACAGCTCTTCCTTCAAACAGTAGCATTATTATTTACTGGACAAATAAATAATATTCTTGACGGACATTGCCCCTGTTACACACAGTGCCGCAAGGAATACCTTTTAATTTACACGTTTCCACGCTTATCCTATCAATTCCCTAAGATAAACTCCCCCGGTGCGGAATTGCCGGGCTGAAGAGCGAGTATGATTTACACTGTAGTACATACTGCCGACCGCCCTCCAGAAGTGCTGTGCTGAATACAGTCCCTCCAGATGCGTACACAGGTGCGAAGTCTCCCACACCTTTGCCAACACTGGACATTGTCAATTTTTTTTTAGCTTTTGCCAAACTGATAGGCAGAGACCAATATCTCATTTTGCTATAATTTACTTAAGAAGTGCTTTTTCTGAATCGAGATCTAGCTGTGTTTTCTGCAGTAAAAGACTGCATGGTTTGGCTCTGGGAATCCTCCCCTACTCCCAGCCTCTTCCCTCTCCCACTCTTCAGTGCACTGCTGGGCATTGCTGGTCTTTTGCTGCAGTCTGTTCCCCTACCTGAGCACAGGGGAAACCGCTTTCTGGTTCATGGATTCTCATTATATTTACACACCCATGATCACGAACCACAATCACACATACGGCACATTATGTAAATACAGCCACACACAATCACAAACCACAATTGCATACACCCCACATTGTATACACACAATCACACACATGCACATCATATCACATGTAAAAGCACACACGCAATCATATCACACACATGCCACATCACGTTATAGAGTGTCATTGTAAAACAATCGAAAGGAAATCAGTGTTCTGCCCACTAGTTCAGAGACCCACCAAAATCCTGGGACACTTTAAAAGCTTCCTGATGATGCAGCCCTTTTTGGGAGCCAGCCTCATCAATACAGTTCTCTGGACCCCCTCTTCTGAAGCTTTTCTGCAAGCTGAGAGCAATATCCCCCTAGCTGGACACATTTGCACCCTCACAGCACAAAGCACGAGGGCTCCAGGTAAGAAGGTGAGAACTAAAGTTCTTGGGCACAAACTCAAATTTATAAGAAATGGTTTACATCTGTTCTCTCTCACTTAAACCAGTGTGTATATTATTGCCTCTTGAATTTTGTCACAAGGCTTCTGGGGAATTAAATGGTGGAAAGGCATCAATAGATCCAGTTTTATCTGGTTTTTGCATACAACATTCTGATTTACCATTAGTCCAATGTTTCCTTCCTAATGCACAGTTTTCTTTATTGATTTTTTTCCTTTGTCACCAACATTGCTAAAAACAGAACCGCTAAAATATGCTGACTTCTTTTCTTTCCTCAGAGTTCCTTAGCAATAAGACTTACACAGAACATATCCATCAAATCCACTATTTAATTAAAATACAAAATTAGGTTGGGAAAATATAAATAATAGAGCTTGTAAGGAATTTGCGTATGAATGCTACTTTTCCATTTAGTTTTCTGTGTATGAGCCTGGACATAACTCTTTACAGAGAAGTTCCTGTAACAGAGTGAATTCTGAGCCAGACAGACCCGAGTTTCCATCCTATGTGTCAGCTGCACAATAATTTCCCTTTCTGAACCTTGATTTTTTTTTTTGGCATGTAAAATGGAGTTAATAAAATTATCACAAGCTGTGAGAATTAAATGAGTATGTTGCACAATGTAAGACTTCACGAAATAGTAGTACAGTTAAGTCCTCACTTAATGCTGTCTGTAAGTTCTTAGAAACTGTGACTTTAAGGGAAATGACATGTAGCAGGTCCTCAAATAATGTTATTTCAGTCGTTGTTTTGTTATAATGTTGATGAGAAAAAAAGTTGGGTTTGTTACATGTTCCACTTCAAGGCACAGTTTCCAAGAGACCATTGGTGAAATTGAAGACTTACTGTAATATTATTACTTTATTCATTCAGGAATAATTATTGAGCATCTACTATGTACCAATATTGTAGAAGGATCTAAGAGGAAGGTGATGTTTAAATTTCGTGATAAAGAACATGGTCCCTGCTCTCAAGAAGCATTTTCTTGTGATGAAAAAGAGAATGAAACATGAGTTTTCAATACATGGTGATAGGAGAGAGGCAGTGCGTGTGCGGTGGGGTCTCCTAGGGGCCTGTGTGTGGCTAGGACAGGCCAGAGAAGAGCTCCCCGGGAGCGGCACTGGGTTTTCCTTAGGTTGCGGGAAGTTTGGACAGATTTGTTTGGATGCACATTTTAGTTCTCTTCCATACAGAAACTTTGTTAATGAACTGATTCAATCAATATTTATGGACTGCCCAACGTGAGCTGCGCTCAAAGTTGAACTGGACATGGGTCCTACTCTCAAGGAGTCTCATTTCTCTGGGAGATAGGAACTGTGCATTGTGTAAATGTTGTGATAATAGTTATTGCTGACATTTATTGTCTCTGTCCTCTGTGGTAGGCACTGTTCTAAGTACTTTGCATGGGTTAGCTCATTTAATCCTCATGGTCAAAACTGTGAGGACCATGCTACTGTTATGCCCATTTTATGGATCATTAAACTGAAGCAAATGAACTTAAAAATGTATCCAACTTTGCACTGCTAGGAAGAGGTAGAACCAGGCATATGAACTGTGGCCATTTGGTTCCAGAACCCACCCTCTGAGGCACTACCTACACTATTTTAGTAGAAATGTGTACACATACGAGGGAGGGAAAAGTCCTGGAAGGCCCCCTGTGTTACTCCAAATACTTCTTTCTTCAAATTCTTCCTTCCCCTCTTTTTAATACGTGACTTTTCTCACAGTGGTCTTTATTCCTTTGGTTTTAGTCACATAAGGGGATTGTCATAATACAAATACCACTGGATGGGGTTAACTGGTAAGAATCACAACTCAGTCTGAATAAGTTCACTGGAACTGTAAGGTGGTGAGTCAGGAGAGACTCCAAGGACACTGGATAAGAGGGAGGAGCCCTGGAGCGGAGGGTGGGGAGGGACAGAAGAAGCCACGCCCTGCCCTCCTCCTGCGGAGCCTGGGCTCACGCGCTTCTCTGCCCGACTGGGGATCTGCGAAGCCCCACCCGCCTTCCTGTGTACTGTCTCCACCTACCCTGGGCACAGGATTAAGGCTCTGGGGGATTCCGCTTTCTCCCCACTTAAGGGAGAAAGCAAGGCAACCTGTTTTCAGCCCTTTTTTCTGTTGCCGGTCTTCCCTTAACAGTGTATCTCAGGAAGCACTCCTGAGAGCCTGTCCTATTTTTAAAGAAAAGGTATGAAAAGGAGGGTTTTTACTAATGTTTCTCTTTTAATATAAAAGTTACATTTACTCACTAAAGAACATTTAGAAATATAGAAATATGTAGTGATGAAAATCACCCCTAGCTACTGTTAATAGTTTGGGATAAATTCCTTTATTCCATTTTAAAACAAGGTGTAGGGTTTTAATAAACATAGTTTAATCTTTATATATATATGCACATATACATATGTTTATATGTACATATATGTATTTACATGTATGTGCATATACACACACACACACACACACACACACGCTTTTGTATGGTCAGAAAAGGTTTCTGTTAGGATTCAGTCCCTGTGCATCAGTCACTTCAATCAGCCCAAGCCCACAGACTTCTCTATCGAATGTCTGTCATCACAGTTTTATTTTAATCTAAATTGACTGCTTGGGCATCTCTTTTCTCATTTTTTTTTTTTTTTTGAGACAGAGTCTCACTCCGTTGCCCGGGCTAGAGTGCCGTGACATCATCCTTGCTCACAGCAACCTCAAACTCCTGGGCTCAAGCAATCCTCCTGCCTCAGCCTCCCCAGTAGCTGGGACTACAGGCATGTGCCACCATGCCTGGCTAATTTTTTCTATGTATATTTTTAGCTGTCCGATTACTTTCTTTGTATTTTTAGTAGAGACGGGGTCTCGCTCTTGCTCAGGCTGGTCTCGAACTCCTGAGCTCAAACGATCCGCCCGCCTCGGCCTCCCAGAGTGCTAGGATTACAGGCGTGAGCCGCCGTGCCCGGCCCCGCTTGGGCATCTCTTACCCTTTCAATATTTCTTTGTGATATAGGTACAATCTCAAATCTTTCCCAGTTCAGTACTGCAAGTTTGCATGTTCCCTGACATTCTAATCTGCTAGAACACAGGAGATTTCTCTTCTCCTGCACGTTGGCAGGTATCTCAGACCCGTAAGTGCAATTATTTCATAAAGCTCTTTGATGTCCTTTCTGCCTTCTCCCTGTTCAATACCACATCAAGGAACCAGAACTCTCAGAAGGCACATCAGGACATAAACGGAGAAGGCAGTGGAAAGGCATCATAGTCTGGGTATAAGATAAATACCCCTCCCATGAGGATGCATTATAAACCATTCTGCCTTCTTACTGAAGGATTGGTTTGCTCAGCAGGCTGGGGGGAAAATGGCAGAGAAGCTCTTGGAAGCAGAGTAATGGTGGGAAGTGAGATGAGCAGCCATTGCACCAAGATTTGGATCCTACAATGACTCTAAGGCTTTAAAAGAGTGATCGAAATAAAATTAGCATCTTTGCATTGTTCTTCTGACCTCTTCAAGTGATTTCTTTTGAGTAAAGGACACTAAACACAATGACAACAAATATTGGGGGGCATTATTAATGTTTATCAAGAACTCATTTATTGCAGAGAGTTTTCCCCCCTCTTTTAAAAAACCTTTTGCCATCACAATGGATATGCTGTCCCCTCTGAACTGTAAAATAAGGGAAGGGAGAAGCCTTCATTCCTGCGGAGATAATTGGAGTTGAAACATTCATATGTTCTAGAGTAGAAAATGCAGAAGCTAAACTGTATGCAAAGAACACAGGAAGATATGCAGTGTGTCAAGCTTCCCCCTATAGTGGCTATGAGCACAACATATGAGCTGAAATTAAGCTTTGCCATAGCAACACTAAAAGTAAAGAATTCTTTAGGCTAAAAGTGCTCTCATCAAAGAAAATCTGAGATGAATTGGGGTGGATAAGGGTGTGGGGGGTGGAAATCCCTGGGAGAAAAGCATTTTAACAGGGTCCTGAAACAAATCCAGATTCCCTCTAATCCTTGGCTAGACCTGGCGATAAACACATCTTTAATTCCATATACCAAACTTCTCATACTGGTCTTTTAATCTCTTCTGATATTTCGATGTTGAGTCCCAGTGTTCTTCATTTGCTTAGGCAAAGGGCTCCGTCCTTGAGCTCCAATTCTCCCCGAACATTAATCCCTTGTAATGGAGGAATTTTTAACCTCATCTGTTACTGTGGATTGATGTCAGTACCTTAGTTCAGGGGTCAGACTATGGGCCAAAGCTGGCCTACCACTCTTTTTGAAAATAAAGTTTTAGAGGAGCACAGCCTATCAAGCCATTCATTTTAACATTATCTATGGCCGTTTTTGCACTACGACAGCAGAATTTAGTTATAACAGAGAACATGTGACTCACAAAACCAAAAATATTTACTACCTGGCCTTTAC
The DNA here is from genome assembly GCA_004363605.1 of Indri indri. Classification (NCBI taxonomy): domain Eukaryota; kingdom Metazoa; phylum Chordata; class Mammalia; order Primates; family Indriidae; genus Indri; species Indri indri. Next base: position 49,867 of record RJWJ010003629.1, read on the forward strand.
AGAAAATTTGCTGAACAGTGCTATAAGTCTAAAATGGATTGGCAGGGCTGTGCTCTCTAGGAGTCTTCAGGAAAGAATCTGTTTCCTTGTCTTTTCCAGCTTCTAGAAGCTGCTTGCATTCTTTGGCTTGTGGCCCCTCTTTCATCATTCTGACCTTGGATTCCATTGTTGCATCACCTTCTCTGACTTTGCCCCTCCTGCCTCTCTCGCATAAGAACCCTTGTGATTACATTAGGCCCATGTGGATAATATAGGATTATCTACCCATCTTGAGATCCTTAACATAATCAAATTTGCAAAGTCTCCTTTGCCATCTGAGGTGATATATTCACAGGTTTAAGGGATTAGCATGTGGACTTCTTTGGGGGCCCATGATTCTGTCTATACAGATGGTAAATACTTACTTTCACCTCTACCCAGGTATCTTTACCATAACAATTTTACTGATTGCCAAGCAAAGAGTACTAAGATATGTTTGCGTGTGTGTGTATATAACTAAAACAGTGGTTCGAAAGTTCTTATAGGTATTTTATTTACATTTTGAATAGAAAATATAAAGTACATTTAGCAGAGGACAGTATGATGTTTGGGAGATGATTGAAATTTGATTGCATTGGAAAGTAAATGAATTATTTACTTTATAAGTACAATGCATATTTGCATAAATAAAGCACTTTCCAAATGAGCATAGTCACTTTCCATTGCATTTTCCAAACAAAAGATATTGATTTCACATTTTCTAAATATATGACCACTCTCACCACATGCTAGGTATAAGGCACTCTCTGAAAGTTATCTTACATAAATTCAACTCTGAATAATTCAACACAAAACATACAGTTTTATAGATAATCATTCTTCCACAGAAGAAGTTTCTAATTAATTGTATCACTTGTACCAGAGGCATCTTTCTCCAGCTTCTAAAATGGGTCCTAATTTTTGGCCAGAATAGGGTAAGTAAGGTGAGTGTAAGTGAAAAAAAGGTTTTCTTAGCATGCACAAAATACCTTCAGTGAACTGTTACTTGCTTGTTGAGGGCCTGGTAGCAATTTTACATACGGGAAAAGTCCCTGGGGATCAAATGGTTTCAGTGTTGGTGGGTGAACATCTTATGTTCCACAGAACATCATGCTTCATGTGGGTATCTTTACAGCAGTTTAACACAGCCTAAATGGCTGTTTGTTTTCACTGTAGAGTGCTCCACGGGCCTACCTCTCTCAAGCCCCAGTTATCCATCCTTGGTTCACCATAACAATTCCTTTCTTCCTTGCCTCTGGCTGCTGTATTACTTTGTGCTCTAAGCCCAAAAGCACATTTTTTTTTATATATATATATAGCTGTCATTTGGCATCTATATGGGCTTCTTCTATTGTTTTTCCTGCCTCCCTGTCTAAATTGAATGTCCTTCGAGGGCTAAAACTGTCTTAGCAGTAAGCGTAACATCCTATGCACAGTAAACACTTAGGAAACTGATGCTAATGAGATCATCATGTTGCTCAATTGTTTTCTATTCTGGTCCTTTTCATGGTTTTGTTTTATCCCCATTTATGTCTGGATCAAATTCAACCACTGATTAAATTGCTTAAACAATGTTTTGGCCATGTTGCTTTTTGTTTGTTTTCCCTCCTTTTTTCTTTTTCCTTTCTGTCGGCTATCCACCATGCATTCTCTCCTCTGCGGCTGGACACCAAACCCCATTGCTCCTTACCATGGTCTTTGACTGTCCACCCTCCAGGTAATCTTCATAAATTTCCTTTAACCATTTTCACCTTGCCAGAACCATGTAAGGGCCAATTTTATCTCCAACTCACTCCTGTAATTACAGCTTATTCTTTGTTTTAGAGGACAATGCTCCATCTGTGGTGGTGGCTGAAAGGCTAATGTTGAACAAACAGCTCTTAAAATTTCCTTGGTCATCGTGCTCCTTCCTCTGGGTTCCAAATGCTCCTCCCTCGTAGCTCTATTCAGAGATTTCATTATTCTGCATTGTGTTATCACTGGTTATTTCTCTGGTTTGTTAGATTTTCAGAGCTTTCAAAAAAGGGATGGGTACATCTCTCAGCATACCAGCACAGCACTGGGGACCGGTTCATAGTAGGTCCTTACTAGGTATTTGAAATCACAACGAAACAGTCTTTTCGATGCTGGAACCCAGTTTGTCTTGTGATTAAGGATCATTTCTGCTATGCAAAGAGCTGTTCTCAAATAGTGAAACTGTCTTCTGGACTTGCCGCCAGCTCAATGCCTTGCTCAGTATGAACGGTTCTGAGCCTTGTTCCTTAAAGCGTGTGATCCTAAATTGTTAGAATAATATTTACCAAATACCAAATGCTTCAATAAAATGTTTGATGTGCTTCATATATTGAGAAGGTATTTACAGGAATCTTTATAATTTAGTTGTATGAACTGAGCACATTAACCTCTCTGTGTCTAGGTTTTTTATTCTGTAAAATGGGATAAGTATTGTGGACAAGCCTCACCGTCGTTTTAATTTTTAGTAATTCCTGATAGTTCTATTTCTAATTCACAACTTTCCTCTATTCGCCACAGATTTGGTCTAATATTTCTGCTATTCACAGAATTTTCCAGGAAGTTTTTCTCACAGACTGGGACAGCTTCTGTGACAGAAAATGGCAATTTGCGTGCAATGAGCCCTCTGGCTGGCCTTTCCCACGAGTCCTTTCCATGCTTTCATTGCAGTCAGGGCAAAAAGTGGAAAATCAAGGTTATCGAATCTGTCTGAGAAGGGTGGAACAATTATTTCATGGCAATTTAAGTAATTTTTAAAAAGATGCTAATTGAGATCCAAGATACAATTTAGCAGTTAAACTTTCCTCAAGTCCTACAAGGAGAGTTCAAGACTGCCTTGAGATACCTGTCCTGGATCAACGTGAAGTGATACTGCACACCGGCCTGCTGAGGGGAAGGTGATGTATCACCGAAGGGTCAGAGTGCTCCTTGTTTGCAGTGACATTTGTCAGAGTAGCTCTCAAAAAACAGCGAAGGCCAAAGTTGTTAATGAAGCTGCCCTCACAGGTGCAAGGCTTGTGGGTTTCAGTTCAGTTTCACCCTTCAGACATCAGTGACAGCCAACCCTAGAGGCACCAGGTGCAGGCCGATGGGAAACAGGCTCGATTTAGGACACGTGGGAAAGGAAGAAGTAAATTTGAAAGTCGACTTAATTACTCTCTCTGCTTTCAGAGAGCTTCCCCTTTGCACCTCATCTTTTTTCTTACTCATGCTGTGGAACTATTTTGGCATATGATTTACCCAAACGACTGGTTCCTATTTTCAATTTCTGTATCTAGTTGAGAGATATAGACAGGAGGTCAGGAAGGTTGTTTTATGGTTTGGAGTCTTGCCAGGCTCAGCAGATACCTTTCACGAGAGCAAGGTTACTGCTCATTTCTGATGTCCCTGTCTGGGGAAGCCCAAAGTACTCTGTAGATGTCGTCACATTCGTTTTACCTGAGGGAAGTTGGAGGCATGCATCAGTGTAAAATTTTCTTTAAAGCTCCACTCTTATGTATCAGATATAGTTAAAAGGAAAATGCTGCCTATCAGTTAGGAACAGACACATGTAAAAAGATGACACCGAAAAAAACTGGTTTAATAATAATTTTGCCTAACTGTCTTGGGATGAGATGAGGAGGTCATCGGTGATCCAGTCACAGGCTGGCTTCACCCGAGAAGGTTGTTGTAAAGGGCAAGAACATGGTGCAGAGATTAGCATTCAGTTTAAAGATGGGCAGGTTACAGATGCGTATCTGTTCAAGGTATCCTGGGAGATTGGCCATTGATTTAAGACAACCTCTCCAAATTAATTAGACATGTACTTTCAAACTTTACTGACTCCATTCTTTTGTTGCTGGCCAAAAAACTTCACAGTTTAGTTTTAATTTTTGGATGTAATTAACTGGAGACACTGTAGATTCTTAAACTGCTATGATGATGCTGCTTCTGCCACATCACAAAAGTATTTGATTAAGAATCAACGAATCTAAATTATTTCTTTCTCTGCTGCTGTGAATCTTTACTGGGAACAATACTTAGCATCTTTAGATCTGAGTTCCTTCATGTATAAAATGAGAGCAAGGAACCATATCACCTCTAAGATCCCTTCCAGCTTTGCAATTTCCAAAAATGTACAACATACTCTATTGCTTTCCATGCAGGAGAAAACATGTGGAGAACATTGGAGTCTTCTTTTTTGAAATCTTCCTTGCAGGAGAGATTTTTTTCCTTTCTCTCTCTTTTAAACTCATGGTAATAATTTTAAAAATCTTGTTCAAATCCCATGTTTGCTATAGAAAAAAGTTGGAAAATATAGATAAGCAAAAATAATAAAAAACTATGCATAATCTCACCACTCTTGGAAAACTACTATTAACAGCATAATATACATTGCTTCTGACTTTTTTTTTTGAAAACACACACACACACACACACACACACACACACACACACACACACACATATACGTAACATGCACACTCATCCTTTCGTTATGCTAGTGACATCTAGAAAGGTACAAAGCCTGAGTGCATTAACAATGTTTCACTACTAGATGTTCAGGATATACTGAATTTGGAGGATGACGCAGAATAGCCCTTTACTTTCTCCTTTGAGTTATGTGTCAGTTCATTCAGGTTTGCCTCAGATGGACTCCCTCTGGCTTTCCTTTTCACCTTTGTTTCCTGTCTCCTAGTTTATTGGTTCTATTGCTTTCTGCTCATGGAGAGGTGATGTCTGGGCCTTTCATCCTGTGCTTGCTTGGAAGGGACATTTTTCTAAAATTCAGAATTAAACATTTACAGTCAAACAAAACTTTCAATATATTGATGCCTTTTATAGCATAATTTCAATACTTTACTAGGTTAAAAGAGTTTCTGTCTCTTTTTTCCTACCTTAAAAAGGCACAAACAAAACAAAACAATAGCAATAATAACAATTAAGAAAAAAAACCCCAAAACTTCTCCTAGGAAGGAATAGAAGAGGAAATAAGGAGATGAGGAAGGATATTTGCATATGGAAATACTGTCTCAACATCCGGCCTGTCTCAGCAATCTGTTTGTAAGGTGTGATTGCCTTTTATACAGTTTGAAGCCCACGTCTTCACATAATAAATCCATCATAAGCATCTTGCCCCATCATCTAATAAATGTATAGATTATATTTTTGATGGTTGAATATTGCTATATTAAGGAGATATAACTTTTCTAACCCACCCTCGATTATTGGACCATTATTTCCTTGTTTTTTTTTTTCATATATGAACAGCAATAATTACATTGTATGAATAGACTAGGGTAACAGTATAATTATTCATGTTTTTGTTTAGAGTCCTTTACACCTGTGATAGGTATGTGGCCAATATGGGACCACAGTCATAGCAGGTGCTACTAACAGGTCATGACACTATAGTGCCATGGTGAGCCTCTCAGCACAGTGCTCCAGGTAGCCACAAATAATTGATTGGAGATGACAAGCTTGGTGAATCCTAGGCCACTCTGTCTCTGTGGGTCCTCCTAGTGCCCAAAGCAGGAATAGAGAAGTATTAGAATCCATTTCACATTGATGACCATAGTAAATTCTTTTATGTAATATTTCTATGAATCCTACTGAGTTGGTAATTTGCAAAAATAGAGATAGATTATTGGTATAGACTGAATGTTTTGCATCCCCCCAAAATACATATTTTGAAGCCCCAACCCCCAATGTGATTGCATTTGGAGATAGGGCCTTTATAGACTTAATTAAGACTAAATGAGGTCATAAGGGTGGGTCCCTTATCCAAGAGGGCTAGTGTTCTCATAAGAAGAGCCATGAGAGTTTATTCTCTCTGCCACATGAGAAAGCAGCAAGAAGGCAGCCACATACAAGTCCAGGAGAGAACTCTTACCAGGAATCACATTGGTTGCCACCTTGATCTGGGACTTTTGGTCTCCAGAACTGTGAAAAAATAAATTTCTGTTGTCTAAGCCATCAAGCCAGTGATATTTGTGATGGCAGCCCATGTTGACTAAGACGGATTTTGGTAACAAGAAGTGGGATGTTGCTGTAACAAATATCTAAAAATGTGGAAGTGGTTTTGAAACTGGGTGTTGGGTAAAGACTGGAAGAATTTGAGGTACACATTAGAAAAAGCCAAGAATGCCATGAAGAGACTGTTAGTAGAAATATGAATGTTAAAGGCAGTTCTGGTGAGGGCTCAGGAAGAAAAGAGGAGAGCTGGAAAGAAAGCTTCCATCTTCTTAGAGAATACATAAATAATCATGAACAGAATATGGATATTAAAGGCCATTCTAGTGAGGGCTCAGAGAGAAAAGAGGAACAGGTTATTGGAAAAGGGAGGAAAGTAATCTTTGTTATAAAGTGACAAAGAACTCAATTAACTTGTATTCTGGTGTGTTTTGAAACGTAGTACTTGTAACTTGTGAATGGTGAAACTGGATATTTGGCAGAGGAGATTTCTGTATTAAAGATGCTACTTAGGCCCTCCTTAGTGCTTATAGTAAAATGTAAGAGGGGAGAGATGGATTGAAGAATGAATTGTTATGCAAAAAGGAACCAGAACTTGGAGATTTGGAAAACTCTCAGCCTATCTATATTGCAAAAAAATTAGAAAGCTTATTCTGAAAAGAACAGTAAGTCTGTGGCTGAATAATCATTTGATAAAGAGATTGTGATGGTTAATTTTATATGTCAAGTTGACTGGACCATGAGGTGCCTGAATATTTGGTTAAATGTAATTCTGGGTATGTCTGTGAGGGTGTTTCTAGATGAGATTAACATGTGAATTGGTAAGCTGAGTAAAGTGAATTGCGTCCCCAATGTGGGCATCTACTCCACTGAAGTCCTGACTACAACAAAAGGCTGACTAAGGGAGAATTTATTCTCTCTGCCTGACTTTCTTCAAGCTGGGACATTGGTCTTCTCCTGCCTTTGGACTTGGACCTACGCTTGGACTGTAACTGATACCATTGACTCTCCTGGTTCTCAAGCCTTCAGACGTAAACTGGAACCATACCGTTGGCTTTCATGGACCTCTAGATTGCTGACCACAAATCTTGGTACTTCTCAGCCTCCATAATCATGTGAGCCAATTCCCTATAATAAATCTCTTTATATATGTATAGCTCTTATTTTTCTGTTTCTTTGGAGAGCCCAGACTAACATGGAGATCGTGGGTGTGACTTGTGGACTTAATCAGCTATCTCAGCAGAAGCCAGGAATAGGAATTGGATTATAACAGCAGTGACACTGCTAGTTTGAAATAAAGGGGACAGAGAAAGCAGGACAGAATGAAGGAAAGTGATTGAACTTCTTGGATTCTAAAAGATGGAAAAATAGAGCTACTCAGCTGTGAATGTATACTGTTCCTCAAAGAAAGGGAAGAGTGACTCCAAAGTCCATTCAGAGATCATCAGAGCTACCATTCCCACCACAGGCCCAAGGCAAGTCTATTTTCTCATTGGTTTCAGAAGGCAGGACCACCACAGTGGCATGCCCAGCCAAAGGAATGGACAGCCTCACTGAACCACGGAGGTGACACTGCCACCCCAGTAGGTCTGGGAGGTAGAACAATGAGCCATTCAGGATCATTCTTGAGCTTTAAGATGTAATAAGGTTTGCCTTGCTAGGTTTTAGACATGCTTGGGACCCATCATCCCTTCCTTTTTCCCAGGGAATGTTTATTTTGTGCTTGTGCCAACATCATATTTTGTGAGCACATAATTTGGTTTCACAGATTCACAGCTGGTGGGAATTTTGCCTCAGAATTATACTTCCAGTTTCACCCATATCTGACTTAGATGATATTTAGACAAAACTTTGGACTTTAAATTTCAGAGTTCATGCTGGAATGAATTAAGACTTTTGAGGCTATTGTGATAGAATGAATGTATTTTGCGTACAGGAAGGACAATAATTTTGAGGAGCCAAGGGTGGAATGCTATGGGCTGAATACTTGTGTAAGCTTGAACTAAAATAGTTGGTATATTATTGCTATAGTTAACAACCAAGTATCAGAATTTCCACCCCCCCAAAATGATTCATTTGGCTAAACATGAAAAAAAAAGTTTCCATTTGAGAGTAAGAAATTTTGAAAAGTTGTGATTAACTCTGCTAGTAGCTATTAATGCATTACCTGAACAAATCACAGACTCATAGGATTGACAGTGATAAAGAAACTTGTTCGTTTGGTTCAGCCCCCTACCAATGCAGTAATCATTTTCCCAAACATCACACAGGCTTTACTTGAATTATTTAGGATGTAATTTTTCTTTATATAAAACTTAAATCTACTTAATTATAACTTCCATGCATAGGAACAAATTCTGTTGTCTTTACCTGACAGAAAAATTCTGTTCTTTCCTCTACTTCATTTGTCTTTTTAGTTGTTGTAATGTTAATTTTATGTGTTAATTTGTCTGGGCCATGTCTCCCATATTTAGTCAAACATTTTGAATGTTTCTGTGATGGTGTTTTTGGGTGAAATGTATGTGTAAGTCAGGGGATTTTGAATAAAGCAGAATGTCTGCCATAATATGGGGGGGCCTCATCCAATCAGTTGAAGGCCTAAGTAGAACAGAAGGGTGATCTTCTTGGAGCAAGAGGAAATTCTGCAGGAGACTACCCCGGACTCCATCTGCAACATCACCGTGTACTGGTTCTGCAATAGATTGCCTTTCAACTTGAATTGCCAACTTTTCCTGAGTCTCCAGCCTGTTGGCCTCCCCCATCAGATTCTGGACTTGCCAAATCTCCACAACTGTGTGAGCCAATTCCTTCAAATAAATATCTTTCTGTATATATGTACATTCTATTGGTTTTATTTCTCTGGAGAACCCTAAAACATGCAGATATGTTATGGTTCTTTTCTTTTCAGAGCCATCTACTGGCTTCCCATCTTAACCTTGAAAAAGCCAAATCCTTAGTGTGACCTCAAAGTTCTAAATGATCTTCCTCTCATCTCATCTACCTCTAATCCCCACCCCCACCAATAGCTCTCTGATTTCACATACTCCTGCTCTCTCTTGATCATGCTCATTCAGCTACACTGGCTTCCTAGCATGTCTAGCTCAGTATTGTTGCAGTTGTAAATCCCTCTTACCAGAATGCTAGTCTCTCAGATATCCATGAGGCTGGGTCTTTCACTTTCTTCATGTCTTCACTTAACTATCATTTTCACAGTGAAGCCTTTCTTGGTTACTCTTTAAAAAATTCAATGCCCCCTTCCAATGTTTCCTATTTCCTTCTCTATTGTATTTTTTTGCTTAGCACCAACCATAATCCATTGTACTACATATTTTATTTTTTATCTTGTTTACCATGTGATTTTTCCTCTAGAATGAAAGTTTCTTGAAAACTGGAGTTCTTTTCTATTTTTTCAACACTATGTTCCCAACACCTACGATAGTACGTAGGATATGACAGGTGATCAATTAATATTTGTCTGTATCATTTTTTAGGTTTCTAGGTGGATTTTCAAACTAAATATTCAAACTTGATACAGTTTTTGCTTGATTTTGACATTTTTACACACTTATTTATTTTGAAATTTAGATATGTTGCATATTAAATATGTATCTTAGGTAGTAGTGTCCTCTCCTTCTTAATCCACTTTCATATACTGTTATTAAATCAATGAGGCATCTCATAATCACTGGCACCTTAGAACTAAGAAAACAATGAGCTTTTCTATGAGAATTCTGATGGAGATAGTAGTCATGTGTATCTAGAACTTTCAAGGGCCTGAGCTTTTAACCTACTTGCAAGTTAACAATTTGGACACCGTTTCATGGATGCTGGTAGAAGATATGAGAATCCTGGCTCTGACACAAAGATCTTTATTACACATAGCACAGCTAGTAGTAGGAGAATTAACATGTTTGCATCAGTTCTTCTTGCTCCCAAGTCCCATGGAGGCAATGTGGATGGACCTGGATAATTATACATAAGCAGTGAATTGCATTTTAAAAGATGAACCTTGAATTTTAGGATCTCAAAACTTTTATAATGGGCAGTGAGCACATTGCTCTAGAGAAAGACATTATCTCTATACAAGCATCCTTTAAAGATAGTCTGAAGCAAAGGCTCTTAATGCCTTAACTTGCAGAAATGCATGGTGAAGGAGACCTGAATATGCCGCACCCAAATATGCCACCCTGATATGAGGATTATTGTGAGCTGAAGGTAATTGATAAAAAGTAGGCACAGAATGAACTCTCTGCCATCCCACTAACTACCTGAAAACAAGATTGTGTATTAAAATAAAATCTTAAGCCCCCTCCTGACTGAACAGACCCCTCTTGGCCAAGGGGACCCCAGAAAAATCTTAAAACTGAGTTTCTGGCCATGAAGGGAAGAGAGGTCAGACTAGCCTCAGACAGTAAGATACTGAATTATTAACAGGACCTAAAGCCATGCAGAGAGAAGGTTAAATCACCTGTAGCCATCATTTTGCTTTACAGATCACTTGATTCAGTATAATGCGGCTTGTCTCCGTAAAACATTCCAAACCTTTAGACAAAGTTTATTTCTTCAACCAATTACAAATCAAAGACTCTTTGAACCCACTTATAACCTGTAACACCTCCCTGCTTTGAGATGTCCCATCTTTTTGGACCAAACCAATGTATACCTTCTATGTATTGTATATTGATTTATGATTTTTATATGAAATTTCTGTCTCCCTGAAATTTAGGGAAACAAAACCAAACTATAACCCATCTACAGTGAGATCACTTGCTCAAGATTTCTTGGGCATGGCTCTCTGGGCCATGGCCACACACATCGGCTCAGAATAAACCTCTTTAACTTATTTTACAGAGTTTGGTTTTTTTCTACTAACAAGGTTATAAATTTCTTTTGTGAAAGTGCCCATCTCCCGCCTCCCCAAAAAACTCACTACCCATACCGGGAAAGGAATAACAACTGAAGACAAGATGACCCCATGACAGTGTCAGTCTACACAAGCAAGAATTACTAACTGGCCCTTATCTACCATTAGTTTCCCTATATCTGCCTTCCTACAATTTGCCACCCCTAGAAGCCTAAAGTTCCTTTTCTTTGTCTTGTCACTTTAATTTTATCCTCTTTTGTCCAAATGATATCAAAGCTTCCATCCTTAGCCATTGATTTGGGGGTTTCTCTTCTTTCCATGAAGTTGTCCCCTGACCCTAATCACATAAAATGTTTAACATTAAATAAATTTGCAAGCCTTTTCTACTGTTAATCTGTCTATTGTCAAGTTTTTTTCGAAAGCCTAGCTGCAGAACCTAAGAGGGTAGAGGAAAATTTTCCTCCCCTATGACAGAAACATGAGAGATCCATGGAGAATTGTCTCCCAACAAAATATTTGTTATTTGGCTTGTATGCTAAAATGTAAGTTGCGTAAAGTTAGGCACATGTATAAATTGCCAGATCCCCTGAATCTGGAATGTTCTATAATTATTATATAAATTATGTATAAATATAATTCATATATAAAACAAAAATAAATATATGTAAACTAATATTATATAAATATTTGCACTATAACTTATAATTTTTAAAATGTAAAGTATGAAACTGATTAAGGATAAATGAGTATCTCATTACTACTACTATTGCACCTATCTATCTATCTTTCAATAATATGCTATGTGTCAAATCATGTTACTGTATTCTATACAGGCTTGGTATAGTATTTATAGCTTAAAGATTGGTATCAATTCTGTTTTAAATATTGATAATTTTTAAAGTTTTCATTGTGCGGAGAAATGGAATAAAATACCTTCAGTGGGAACTATCTATTGCAAAGTCGTAAAATTCAAAATTATTGTTTGTTATAATCATCCATACCATAAAAAAAGATTGCAAAATGTCTCTAGGACATCAGAATAAATGATTTTTTAAAGAGGATGACAGGAAATTAGTCCCTTACATTAAGAATGTGCTTACCTAGTCTTATTTTTTTTGTCCTGGATTCTCAAATCGATTCTGATTCAGCTGAAGGAAAGTATAAATACAGTAGCAGGTAATAGATAACTTCAGACATCACTATTATGGTGAGGGTGTGGAATGTACAGTGGGTAAAAACTCTACTGAAATTATTAAGATAATTGCAATAGTTCAGGATTTCATGGTCACTTTTATATGATCATTGTCATATATTAACTAACACATATATTTATCCCTAATTTTTCTCATTCCCTAACACTGCTTCTGCTGAAAGGGTGTCTCTCAATCTCATGTATTAAATTTAATCTTTATCTTCTAAAATTAAGTATTTGGGTATGTTTTTCAAATTGTCACAAAATTTTTTTTTGCTGTCAAAATTTTACACTAGGAAATTTACATATTGTACTTGAAATTTAATACATTAAAATTATAAAAATGAGGCAGATCAAATCTTGCTAAAGCTGGGATCACCATAGAGAAATATGTTTGAACTGAGTAATTCTATGTTCTTGTAAAAATTATGTGCCTTAACCAAATTTTTTTGTTGTTTTAATCAATGACTTCTTCTGCTCAGGATCCTTGCGTTGGAATCCAAATGATGAATAATTTGAGTCTCTGTCTTTTGAGGTAGTACCACTGCACACTTTTGTCCAGACTGGCATCCTCCAGGCTAGGTTAGAATGCTATTGGGATTAGCAGAGAGACTAGTTATGGAGATCCTTGCTGATGTTCTCACTGAATTTTATTGTACATGGAATGCTCAGCTATTGATTCCACAGATATATATGTGGAAGCCATGGAATTTCATCAACTCAATTGTGATTTGGTAGGTTTCTGCCTCATACCTTGCTTTTATACCCAGTATTGTGAAGAATAAGACTCAATATGATAGTATTTTCACAGTGTGGTTTTCAGGCTACCTGCATCAGAATCTCTTGGGTTTCATATGGAACCACAAAAGACCCCAAATAGCCAAAGAAATCTTGAGCAAGAAGAACAAAGCTGGAGACATCACAGTTCCTGACTTCAAATTATATTACAAAGCTATAGAAATCAAAACAGTATGGTATTGGTATAAAAAACCCACATAGACGAATAGAATACAGAGCCCAGAAATAAACCCATGCATATACAGTCAGCTAATTTTTGACAAGGGCCCCAAGCATTTACAATGTGGAAAGGGTAGTCTCTTCAATAATTGGTGTTAAGAGAACTGCATATTCACATGCAAAAGAATAATATTGGACCTTTATTTTACACCTTACACAAAAATCAACTCAAAAGGATTTAAGGACTTAAACATAAGACCTGAAACTATAAAAACTCCTGGAAGAAAATATAGGGGAAAAAGCTGCTTGACATTGGTCTTGGCAATGATTTCTTGGGTATGATACCAAAACAACAGGTAACTAAAGCAAAATAGACAAACGGGATTACATCAAACTAAAAAGCTTCTGCATAGCAAATAAAACAATCAACAGAGTGAAGAGAAAATCTACAGAATAGAAGAAAATATTTAGAAACCATATCTATTAATCCGTTTGGGCTACAATAATAAAATACCATAGAAAATACCATTGACTGGGCAGCTTATAAACAACAGAAATTTATTTCTCACAGTCCGGAGTTTGGGAAGTACAAGAGCAAGGCACCAGCAGATCTGGTGTCTGGCAAGTGTTTTCTGTTCATAGGCAGCACCTTCTTACTGTGTCCTCACGTGGTGGAAGGGGCAAACAAGCTTCCTTGTCCTCTTTTATAAGGGCACTAATCTTATTTATGAGGGTTTCACCCTCATGACCTAATCACCTCCCAATGGTCCTACCTCTTAATTCCATAACCTTGGGGATTAGGTTTTCAACACATAAATTTTGGGGGGACACAAACATTCAGTCCATATCACTAAGGCTCCACAATTGTGTGAGGCAATTCTTTAAGGTAAACCTTTCTTTCTCTTCATAAAGCCTGTTGGTCTATTTCTCTGGAGAACACTGACTAACACACCAGAGTATAAGAAAGCGCCTGGGGATCTTCAGGACATATTCTCCGGCTTTCGGAATGAGAATTTTAAAATTTTGTGTTTGCATTTAATGATAATATTAATAAAAAATTCATGTTCAGGATCATCAACATATCTACTTCCTATCAGAGAGCCGTCACATGATTTCAGTAATGAAATTTGTAATTGGGTTATGATTGTTGAGGCTAATCAAGTATCTAAAGTGACAATGTTTACTTTTTAGTATGTTTTTGAAAGCGGAGTACATAGATCTCTATGTAGGATTGCCAGAGAATATACAGAAGGCCAATTGCATTTGAATTTTTGATGAGCAACATATAATTTTTAAATATAAGTATGCCCCAAATAGTTCATGGTTATATTTATACTAATAATTTTTTGTTGTTTATCTGAAATTCAAATTAACTTGGAATCTTGTATTTTTGTATACTAAGTCAGACAATCAGTTTTGAGGATAGATTTCTGAGATCCAAGGCTCTTAGATTTCAGGCTGTTCCCTTTTATGTGTTTGTATGTGTGATTGTGCATGTCTGTGGGGAGATAGGTGGTATTTTGTCATAGTTACCTCTATGAAACTCTTTTCATATTCTCTTTTGTCAACCTCTGGGAGATTTATTGATGCTAACCAAACTATCAAGAGACTGCTTTGTAATTCAGAAAGTTAATATTGATTTACAATAGGAGATATTTTGGGCCCATTATATTTGTGGTTTCTCTGTGGCTGTATCCACTTAGGAAACTAAATGGCATATGCAAATATAGCATGAGGAAGTCAGACTGAAAGCAAAAGGATGAATGATCTTTAGAAATAACTCTGATGGATGTACATTAGCCTGGTAAAGTCCCTTTCTCTTTTCTGGAATTTTTTTGATTACATAATTTGGATTTTTGAAAATAAACTAAATTATGTCATCTGTTGGACATGGCTTAGGCACACTGCTAAAATACTCTTTCCCAACTTTCCTTTCCATAGTTCCTGCATTGGTCCAAAACCCAGCTCCAATTTCAGTTTTCTATATCACTGCATTACCTTCCAAACATCCTCACAATGTCAACATCCAGTTTTACAGTGAGGACCTTTTCAATGGACTGTCTCCTAATTGCTTCTAGGATGTTTTCTAGGTGCCAATGGATCTTATTCATTTTGTGTGGATTATTTTTAGTCTAAGAGAATGTGCCTTTTTAATGCCCTTGATCTTTCTGTCTTCTAATTTTTAACATCCAGAGTTAAGAAAATAATGGAAGAACATTTTACTCTTGGACCTCAAGTGTTCACTGTCTACTCTCTAGGTGAGGAATAATGTGCATCTTTCTTAAAGCTGACACTATGCTTATATGCTCATTTCATGTAACTATTGAATTGTTTTATAACCCATAATATAGGCTCATAAGTGAAAGTTCATTCTATAACCACAGAAAAAATTACATTTCTTAGCATATATATTAAAAACTATATGACTTTTTAATTTCGTACTTTTATAAGTGCTCCCCTCTATGATAAAATCTAATTTAGGTGGTTATTTAGAATAGAAACTATTAAAGTAAAACCAACTAAAAATTAAAGATATTTTATAAGGAAGGGGTGTGAATTCCTTAATGATTTCTGATTAATAAGCATGCTTAGAATAGTTCATACTGCAACATATAAAATTAAAGAGTGTTAGTAGTTTTCCCAAATACTTTGTTAATAGATACTGTCTTTTATTCTAGCAGACTGAATTTTCTTCCAGAGTTCACACTTATAACTAAGATGTTTCCTTTAACACTCAACCTGAGTTCATTCTACCAACTTGAAACATTAGAAAGAAAAGAACCCAGTGCCATCAAAATTTTATTTGGTCCAACTTATCTCTAATATTGTCATAAACATACACTCTACACACCCTATGCATACCACAGACACTTAGACATCGTCTTCCTTCAGATGCCCATATTTTTATGTGGTTTTACTGTTTAATAAAAATACTCAAGGGGACACACAAGCCCTCCCAACAATAAGACACAATTTCTCATTTGTAATAATTATGCCTCATATTTGCAGGTGCTTTCACGCTTACAAAAGGCCAAGAAGGCATGTAAGGCCTATATAAGTACATTTTATTTCCATTTGTAGATGAGCAAAGTAAGGATCACAAAAGTTAGGTGATAAAATGGGAATTAAAAGTCCAGTCCTCTTGACTCTAAATTCATTTCTTTCCATACAGTGAGAGTCATCATGAGCTTTGTAAGGGGTAATATGTGAAAAATGCTCTAGAATATTAGTTGTTACAATATGCTTTCCAGGTCAGTGCTTCCAAACCCGGCTGCCTATCAGATTGCCTTGTAAATCTATACTTTTTACAGTGGTCCCAAGGTAATTCTGATGATCAGCTAGAGTGGGGAACAACTTCTTAGGTCCCGGTTCCAGAGAACAAAATGACTAGAGATGTCCTACACTTTTGGTTGTGTGTTTGATCCAAATCTATTCCCTACTGCCTTTCTTCAGTTGTAAAGTCTTGTTCTTATAAAGACAGTATGCTAGTAATAATTATCTTTTCAGATTGCCTTTCATCTGCAGGTGATATATCTGATGCTGTTGGCATTACCTAAGTGTGAGGGAATCATTAATATCAATATCTTATAGGCAAGGATGTTGAGGTTCAGGGAGAATATGTAACTTTTCTGAAAGAACTGCATTGAGTAAGTTGATTTGGTTAACATAAGGATGATTATTAGTTCACCAGTGATCTGGAGAAACAGAAGCATCTCAAGTCTTATCATTAAGAGTTACTTTTCAAAAAGAAAGGTGTACAGACCTTTCCATTTAAATAATTTTACTTATAAAATTTCCAAAGTCCCTTCTTTTTCATAACACACATGCACACACACACACACACACACACACACACACACACAGATCATTTAAAAAATCTGAAACCTAATTGTTTTAAACCTCTTATTCAGTAGAACAATTTGTTTATGTAATTGAACAACAACTTTAAAGGACTTTCCAGACCATATTTTCTTCAAACTTTAAATATTTTAGTTCATCCTCTGAGGAAACATTTGCTTTTTAAAAATGCTGAAACTTTGAGTTACATACTTCACTTTGATACTATTTTCTGCCTGGGGAAGAACATTTCTCATTCATCGTTTAATGTGTAAAATTTTATTGTTACTCCAGAGTTAGAGGAGGAGAAAAATAACTGAGGACAAGTGCAATTTGAGAGGGTACCCAAGGGCTGGAAAGAAGATGTGAGATGATTCTAGACTTGAAAAATATATTTTATGTTCAAAATATCCTCTAGATATTATGAATTTGTTTACACACTTAGCTTAACTTTGAAAGGGCAACTTTAAATCAAGAAAATAGTTTTAACTTTATGGTGCCTAGTTCAAAGCAATGTCTTGAAGTCAGCTGTAATTTGAGAAAACAAAACAAAACAAAACAAAACAGTAATAGCTACAGTAGATGCAGCTTTTCCATTAGCCTGTCCAGCATCTTATTGTGTGAAAGTTACTGAATCACTCTTGTCAATAAGACCAGTCATCCTTGTCTCACAACAGAAATTCCAAAAATCAATGCGTCACACCTCACTTCCTTGGAAAGCGGCACTGAAGATCTATCAGTCAACAGCAACTTCAACAGGAACCATTCACATCACCTGCCATTTCTCCTTTGTCCTCTCTATCTTGAGAAGCCTAGGTTAGTGGCCCCTTAGTGGGCTCTTCTTATGTGCCTATTTACTATTGCTCGTGCAGCAACAGTCAGTAAGTACTTATTGAACACGTGTAATGAGCCTGGCATTGTGCCAGGTGTTGGCTCCCATCCTGTGTCCTTTGTATTTGTCATTGTCTACCCTACAGTGTAAGTACCACAACAGATGGAACCTTGTCTGTCTTGTTATTACTGTATCCTCAAAATATTTGTTAAATGAGTGAGAAACTTAGGATACAATGGTGGGACAAAAGCAGACACAGTTACTGCGCTTGTGAGGCTGCTTGCAGTTTAGTGAGGGAAACAGCCCTTAATCAAAGAGTCTCACAAATTAATGCAAATTTACAACTATGATAAATGTGGAGATGAAGAGGCTCTAGGAGAACTTAGGAAAGGAGTGATTGACCACAAGATGGAGGCCACACTGGGATTCCTGCTAAAGGGCAGCAGGGTGAGAAAAATCTGAAAGAAGAGGTAAAAGGGGGATGAAACACGTCGGGAGATTGTATGAGACCAAGGACGTTGTACGTTTCAAAGCTCCATGGCTGGAGGGGATATGCTCATTAAAGAAAAAAGCCAGTGTGGTTGGGTTGCAGAGGGAAAGTGAAAGAGAGGTTTTGAGATGAAGCTAAGCTGGCAGGTGGAATCCAGACCAAGGCAGGATCTTGCGGACAACATCAAGCATTTTGATCTTTAGCTTAAGATTGATGGGAAGCCTCTGATGAATTTTAAGTAGTAGTGGAATGCTGTGACCAGATTTGCACTTTGAAAAAGATCACTTTGCATTGTAGAGAATGAACTAGTGATATAAATAGTTTGAATGGAAAAAATATTGCCATGGTTCAATCAAGAGATGCAGATAGTTTGGATTAGGATACTACAGAGGACATGTAGTACAGTAGACAGATTGAGAAAATATTTTGGAAGTCAAATTGACAAGATGTGGTTTTAGAGTAGATATCAGGAGTGAGAGAGACGGAGGTGTCAAGGATGATTCTTAAATTTTGGGCTTGCTTACCGGAGTGAAAGTTTGCATTGGCCACTGATAATGGTCACACTGGAAGAAAAACAGGTATGGAGGTAGAGTGTGGGGCTGGATGCAATGAGTTCAGTTTTGTGTTATGCTGTGCTTTAAGTGCCTTTGAGTTATCCAAGTGGGGACATTTGGTAGGTAATTGGTTATATGAGTCTGGATCTCCAAAGAAAGGTCAATGCCAGAGAAATATTAACAAATGTGTGACTCGTGTAAATAGTTGAAAATTGTAGCCATTGATACAGATGTAATTGTCTGAATATAGAAATTGAGAAGAGAGACCTGCCAAGATAGAGACTCGAGGAAGTTCCATCATTTAATACCATTCAATTATCGGATAAAGAAGGATGACTGTGCAAAGCTGAGAAAGAGGATGTGCCAGAGAATTGAAATAAACTAGGAGACAGTTGTGTGATGAAAGTCAAGGGAAGATTCACCCATGTCAAAAGCTGCGGAGAGATGAGAAAAATGACTTATCTGTTTCCTGCACCAGCATGTGAACTTCTTATGTTGACTTTTGTACCCAGAGCAACTAACAGAATTGGCTCACGCTTGGATTTTAACAAATAATTTTTGAATCAGTAAATGAATATTGAACAACAGAGGTGAAATCTTCAAGGAAGACATAGACCCTTAAGGGAAAATAGGAGAAGCCTAATAAAAGGTGAGATTAAGGAAAGAAGTGAAGATTCTTTGTGATCCATTATTAGGGTTAGACTTAAAATACAAACCCTAAATAGATCACCTTTCCTCCTTCTAAGCGTCATGTGGATGTGGTGGCAAATTCCAGAAAGGACAATGTGGTAAAGAGGATGAGTAGAATCCTGCGTCCCTGGAAAGGGCTCAGAAAAAACAAGGCATGATTGTGCTTGGCTGATACTTTATGGAGCTCTCATGGACTTTGATCTTTAGGGAATTTCACAGCTACTGCTCTGTAGCTATTTTAAGATGTAGGTTTCAGAATGTGGTATGAAACGTTGCTTCTTTGGCTAAATATGCATTTATTTGAATTTCTCTAGCAAAGACTTAAATTCCACATAGCAGGCAATGTCTGTAATAATGCCCAAACCTCTTGGGCTTAGCCCAGTGGAACTTAACTCTCATTCATTATTTCTGTGCAAGTGTTTAGTGGGTGGTCTTCCCTAGTAGAGTCCCCCTGTCTTGTGGCTTCCTTGTCCCTTGGAGCTGTGGAGGCCTCTGCTGAATCCTCTGCTTCCAGACAGCCAGTGGGAGAAGAGAGAAAAGGGAGCATTATGAGGGATTTTAGTGGGGCTGGGCTAGAAGTGGGGAGTCTACTCCTTCTGCTCACATTCCATTGGTCAGAACACAATCTTGTGGCCACACTTCACTGCCAGGGAGGCTGGTTAATTTGTCTGGTTGTGTACCCAAGTGGAGAGGAAAACAGGTCTGTTAGACCTGTTCATCTCTCTCCATAGAGCCTTTCCCCGTATATTCTGCTAGTTTAAGGACCTAATTAAACCTGAGTACCTTCCTTGCCAAAGCACTGTCTTTCTTCATTTAACGTATTTTCTCTAAATTGCTTCTGTCTTTGTGGAGGCTAAAGCAACTTCATCTTGGATGCTAATCTGCCGTGTTGACTTCTGATTAACCCCTGTTCTGGGACTGTCTCTAAGGTCTCTACCTTATTTACCGTTTCAACTTTGACACTAAATCCTGCCCTTACGCAGATTCACATAGCAACTTCCATTGCCCTACCCCATTCCTTCCCTATGGTACATAAGCCCTTGGTCTGAGGAGTCGTGGCACTGGGAATCCACCAAACTGTTTTGCAGCTGTCTGGGACATGGTTTTTGTAAGTCCCTATTAAATGTTTCTTTCTGAGAAACTGGATATGTGAGGCTCTTTCTTCTGCTTCTCCGCTTCCTTGGCCTTTGGGGATGGGTTTGCATAGACCTGCTCATCGCAAAACAGCCTGCCTGTCTCAACTTTTACTTAAGTGCCTTTTATCCTTAAGGGAGAGAAAAACATGACTTGGGTGATTCCCCACGATTGTCCCATGATTACCTTTCAGTCAGGAAGCCCCAACCTCTGCCAATCAAGCCCCCAAACTACTTTCCTCTGGCTCTACCTTTGGGGTTATTTTTAAAAAATATTTTTATGGGATTCTATTTCAACAACATTTTGGGGAAAGGGTTTATAGTTTGGCTTTTGTCAAAGACAGTGGTTCTCAAACTTTAGGGAGCATGTAAATCACCTGGAGGGCTGGCCCATCCCCAGATACTCTGATTCTCCAGGCCTGGGGTGGAGGCTGAGAATTTGCATTTCTCATAAATTCCCAAGTGATTCTCATGCTGCTGGTTCAGGGTTAGCACTTTGAAAACCACTACTTTAAAATAAACTGTTTTTTATTTTTTTACTAGTACATCCTGCTTTCCTAAACCTGACATTTTGTTCATACCTGAAGATAACAAAATAGAAAATACATTTCAAGATTAGGAAAAAAACTTTAGAGATAGTAAATATATATATATTTTTTATTTCAGCATATTATGGGGGTACAAATCTTTGGGTTACATATATTGCCTTTGCCCCACCCAAGTCAGAGCTTCAAGAGTGAGATAGAAAATCTTAATCTTTGCTTTGAACCAGCCATGTTTTAACCAGAGGTATTAAACTGGGCAAGTCATTGTACCTTTCAGATTTTCCATTTCCTTATTTATAAAATGATGATAGTAACATCTACTTTCCCTGGAACAAGAAGAGATTTTTGTCCCAGAGTAATCAGGGCAGAACAGTCAGGAGATTTCCTCGTTTCTATGGAAAAGGAGATTTCTACCCCATCAGAGAACTCCCTGGAGAGCTGCCTACCTACAGGTAAAACTGTTATGTAGCCTCCATAAATGAGGCTGCCTTAGTTTTCTGGAAGGTAGTGCACACCCAGCCCTTCGACTAAATTTTAAACAATGCACCAGTAATCACACTGAAAGGTCAACACTGTATCCTTGTGATTCTCAAGGCAGCTCTGTGACAGCATCATCTGTGTAGCTTTGAAAAAAATACTCATGCCCTGGCCTCAGGCATTCTGAAGTGGGGCCTGGGCATTCACAAGTGAGTCTTATGTGTGAACTGGGTTAAGAACTTCCTGTGGGTAACAGACTCTGACCCCTTGCAGCATCCTGCCATGGTGAGTGAAGTGAGTTGTAACTGTGACTTCTAGCACATAGATGATAGGCACATTCTCTGCACCGCAAAGTTTGATTGCATTGGGGACATTAAATTCCCATGCAGCGAGCACTTTATCACAGGACAAATGAGAGTGTCAGAGCAGGCTTTTTAAGGCCCTGTGTTATTATGTTGAATGATAAACTGCTTGCAAGTGATTAAACTGCTTCCACAGGGCTAGGTCCTCACTTCTTTTGCTTTTTAGGTGATGCCATCTATCTTTGTATTTTTTTTTTTTCCCACCAAAGAGAAAGCACACGCATGTCGAATTGCTGCAAGGCATCCCATTGCTCGAGACATAGGTCGAAAGAGATGTTTCATGCTTTATTTTCCTAGTCATGCAGAACTGGATCAAATTTAATGTAGCTGTGTCAGAAGAAATTGGGCAGCTATAAATAATCATGGGTTTAAATATCTGATTTTGAGGTTTTATTTTTGGCTTTTATCACTAGGAAAAGGCAAGCAGAACCATTATTGTTAGAAGGAAGTGAAACAGGCTGGGTATGAGATGCAAATGATGTTATGGCCTCTAAAGCTTTCTTTGTATATTTTTCTTGGGTTTCAGTTGTTTCAGAGGAATAATGGGCCAAAGTACAAGGTTATTTGTTTGATAAAGTGGAACAGCCTTTACAAATTGATAAAAAGGGGTCCAAGGTGAGAACTCTGGTAATGGCTTAGCTAAAAATAATGATAATAATTAGTCACTGTCCCCGTTTGCTTCTCTATAACCGCCACTCTGGAGCCACATAGCTGGTGGTCATAAAGATTCTTAGCTTTCTCCATAGATAACATCACCTTTTTGAAACCTAGGGGTAGTTTCTGAGATATCTTCCAGGTCCCACATTTCAGTGGAGCAGCTGATACATGCAGACCAACGGCCCATACTGAGGAACAGACTCAGATGGTCTTGTGACCCCCACCTGAGAACCTGGTCAGCAAAGAAGACAGTTTCTACAACCCTATGGTTCTGCCATGAACTGAGGCAATTAACAGACTCAATTGCTTACACCAAACTGTTTTTAAAAACCCTATCTCTTCCTGGGAAAGAATTTTTGAAGAAGACCCCAAAGGCAATCACAACAACAACAAAAATAAATAAATGGGACCTGATCAAATTAAAAAGCTTCTTCATAGCCAAGAAAATTATCATGAGAGCAAACAGACGACGTACAAAATGGGAGAAAACATTTGCGTGCTACATATCTGATAAAGGGCTGGTAACTAGAATCTTTATAGAACTCAGGAAAATCAGCAAGAAAAAATTAAATGACCCCATTAAAAAGTGGGCAAAGGACATGAACAGAAACGTTTCAAAAGAAGATAGACTAATGGCCAAGAAACATATGAAAAAATGCTCAATATCACTAATCATCAAGGAAATGCATATCAAAACCACAATGAGATATCACTTAACTCCAGTGAGAATGGCCTTTATGGAAAAGTCCCAAAACAGTAAATGTTGGTGTGGATGTGGAGAGATAGGAACACTCATACACTGCTGGTGGGACTGCAAACTAGTACAACCTCTGTGGAAAGTAATATGGAGATACCTCAAAGAGCTACAAGTAGAACTACCATTACCAATCCCATTACTGGGCATCTACCTAAAGGAAAAAAAGACATTCTATAAAAAAGACATCCGCACTCAAATGTTTTATGGCAGCACAATTCACAATTGCAAAGATGTGGGAACAACTCAAGTGCCCATCAAGACATGAGTGGATTAATAAAATGTGGTATATGTATACCATGGAGTTCTACTCAGCCATAAAAAACAATGGTGATCTATCACCTCTTGTATTATCCTGGGTAGAGCTGGAGCCCATTCTACTAAGTGAAGTATCACAAGAATAGAAAAACAAACACCACATGTACTCACCATCAAATTGATACTAACTGATCAATACCTAAGTACACATATAGTAGTAACATTCATCAGGTGTTGGGCAGATGGGAGCGGGGAGGAGGGGATGGGTATATACACACCTAACGGGTGCGGTGCGCACCGTCTGGGGGATGGACACGCTTGAAGTTCTGACTTGGGTGGGACAAAGGCAATATATGTAACCTAAACATTTGCACCCCTATGATATGCTGAAATAATAATAAAAAAAACCCTATCTCCCAAATTCTCAGGGAGGTGGATTTGAGAAATTTCTTCCTTCTTCCCACTTAGCACTATGCAGAATAAACTCTTTCTCTGCTGCAAACCCTGCTGTCTCAGCATGTTGGCTTCCTCTTGGGCAGCAGGCAAATGAACCTGGCTGGGCCGCAATAAAAAGATTGCTTCAACTTGCTACCTGAGCTCTCCATGTTAATGCTTTGAAAAGCTGTTATTATTAACAGCTTGACATAAAGTAATTGGGCCTGAGCAATATTTGTCTCAGAACAACTTCCATTTGGTTCACGTATCAGCACCAAATGATTTTCATTGATTCCAGTAAGGGGCAATTAGAAAACACAAATTGTAAGGATTCTGGTGACCTGAATTCCACAGTTGAGTTGAACATCATGGAACCAAGGCCTATTATTTTACTGATAAGGAAAGACAGCCACTTTGTAATGGACCTGTTATTTTTGATAATTTTGACTACCTGGAGATGATGCCAAATTCCCATCAGATGCTGTTGGCACTCTTACCTGACACTTTCTTCTCCCAGAAACGTATTTTCTGCTTACCTCTTGGCTTTGCTTTTTTGACTACGTAGGTTTGGCTTAGAGGATTGCTTCCAGGGAAACTGTGTTAGCCTCTCCACCGCGTATAGAGACTCCAGAGGAGGAGAGGCGGGACAGGATTCTAGCTCATGTCTTTGCAGCTAGTGGCAAACCAGGGCTTAGAACGAAACAGAGTCAGAATTCCCAAAGTGTGAGGAGAGGTGCTAAGGAAAGAACTGGCCTCAGACTCTGGACAAGGCAGAGATAGTCTATGTATGTCAGCTGGAAGCATATTTCCCAAGTTCCTGCTAGTCACAGACACTGGAGAGCACAAATGTGGCTTCCTATAGCTGGCACAGTGTCTTTGGTTCTGGGAACAGAGTTTGGCATTGTACTGCATTATACTAGAGACTCTATAGAGGAGGCTTGCTTTTATTGTCTTCCTGCCTGCCAACCCGTAGGAGGAGAGGGGAAAAAATAACTTGTGGATAAGGTGGATGAAAATTGAGAAATGAGGAAGATTTGCTAGATTTTTTTTTTTTAAGGGATTTGTGAAGAGGCAAACAAGGCAGAATCCCATTCTGTTCTTTAGGAATTAAGTTGAAAGTATTTTGTTCTTTGTCTTAGGTCAGATCTGAAGATGTGCTACGACACATTATTATCGTATTCTGTAGTTGAAATACAGATTCTGGAACTGGATGTGGCATAGTGTAATTTTTCTAATTAGTCCTAAAACTCTAAGTTAAAGGCTCACACTGCAGTCCTTTGGCATGACGTCAGTCCACTATTGAATCTGATTATCAGCAGGAGTCTAAATATTTTGGCCAAAGCATTTTGCGTGGAGCTTATTTTTTAGTTCAAAGAGAACTTCTGTGTAAGGGAAAAAGTGTTTTTGTTATTATGTTCCCTTTCTCTGGGATTAGCAACTGTCCAAATTAACCCTCTCTAACTTCACATACTTCCCCAATAGACACACCTCTTGAACTTCTTTAGTTACCAACCAAAATGAGAATGATACGCCTGTGTAATTAGCTTTCGAGAGATAGAAAAATCACAGCTATTAACCCCAAGCTACGTCTAATGTAGAGCCTCAACCTCATGAACGAGCTGTAAGTAGGCTACCTTCCTACACAGCGAGACTTCGTGGCAGCCTTGGCTTTAACAGCTGCTGGTTATTGGTTAACCAAAACGATTATTTTGATGCTGATTATTTCTGTTGTCATATATTCATCATCTTAGGTTTGGTAGAGTTATATTAATAACATTTTAAGTTATTAAAGAAGTATTAAAGATCACTTTTCTGTCTTCTCCCCCACCAATGCTAGTACCGTCTTTACAACATCTCCCCCAAGTGGTAGTCTTGACTCTTAGAGAATCCACCTAATGATCTTGAGGAAAAATCAGACTCCAGCTTCCAGCAGACAATTATGATTTGGAGTTACCTATCAAAACAGTTTATTTAAGATTATAGAGAGCTTTGTCTTAGAAGGGGACATAAATATGTAAACAGATACATTAATATAAAATGTGAGTGCTTTTGATATAGGCATAAATAAGTTGTTAAGAAACAACTGCCTGGGAGAGTCTTGGAAAGACCTTCAGAGGGGACATTCGAATATGTCTTGAAGAATAAATAGAAGTGCATGTGTGTGTACACAGGGAGGGTGTGGGGTTGGGAGTGGGGTAGAGTATTTCCACAGAAAGGACAGCAGGTGTAAAGATATGGACTCTATCTAGAAAAGGCTGTGTTAAGACATGTTGAGAAGTTTGAGAATGGCTGGATGGAAGAGTTTATGAAGTACAATTGTGAAAGAGATGGCTTGGGCCAGGCTGTTTGGAGGTTTGCTTGCTCAACCAAGAAGTTTAGATTTTATCCTATAGGAAAAGACAAGACCTCAAAGGTTGGAGCATGGGAGTGCCTTGATCAGATTTCAGATTTAGAAAGATCATTCCAGTGGCAGTTTTGAGGACTCATTTGATGGGGCAGAGATTGAATCGGGGGTAGAGGATGAGCATAAAGCACTCTGCCCTCCTGGTAGCATAGGTGTCCTATTTTTGATCGAGAAGGTGTAAGGTCATTCATTGTATATAGAAATAGACTTAACTGGTTATGGTGGATAATTGTAAAATATCATGCCTAATTGTTGTGTGAATACCTGAATAGTAAAATAGAAAATTGCAACAATTACTTGAATTGTGCAGGGAGACCAAAATGGACTTAAATACTGACATAAGCATTTTAAGATGGGAAATACCTAGGTCATGGAGCAAGGATGTTTTTCCATAAAATGCTCAACTTTAATTTGGCTTGCCATAGTCTTAGGCATATATTCTTATAATTTGATGATTTCAACAATTTGTTTTTCTGTGACATCCTTATGGATCAGAAAAAATCATTCTGGCACAGGCCAAAATAGAATGACATTTAAAAATGTATTCTAAAAAAGAAAGGTGAAATAAGTTTAGGAGAGGCATTAGTAGAAATTTGCATGTTCTTAAAAACTTATGTTTTCTCAGCTGGTATGTGGGGATTACTATTTTCAAACCCTTGGTTCTCTGAACATTCACTGAAAAATCAACACACAAAAGAAAGACTAATTGGAGAAAAGGCATACAAATTTATTTATCACGTATACATGAGAGCCTTTAGAATGAAGACCCAAAGATACAGAGGAAATGGTCTATTTTTACTATTAGGTTCGATAGAGTTTGGACAGCCATGCAGAAATATGATTGGACAAAAAGGGTATGATCTAATGCCAACAGACTGAGTGGGGAAACCCAGCAAAGCCTGTCTGTCTAGATTCTTCTTGGCCTCTTTAAGCATACATTCCTTCCTTCTGGTATGGGGCCGGACCCCCTCTGGAATGGGGCTCTTGTGACCTATAGTCAAAGAAGATAGGTCAGATAATTTCTTTATGGCCAGTTTTTGCACAGCTATACTGAGGGAAAGTTAGAGTAATAGTTTGAGGTTTTGTGGCTGGCTTTGGGGAAAAGGGGTTCTGGTTTCTATGACACCCCTTGGGGAGGAGGGATTCTGGTTTCTATGGCTAGCCTTGGGGGAGAATGGGACTGAGAGTCAGGAGAGCAGGAGAAGGTCAGAGAAAAACTCTTGCTTCTGAGGCTACTTCTGAGGCCTTCATTTGGCGTATTGTTTTCTGAGCCCCAATAGCAGTATAGCTGATGCATTTTTGATATCTTTCAGGAAATGCAGTGGTGCTCAGAAGGAGAGGAGTTCGAGCCCCCCTAATTGCTCCCACCCTCGCTTCTGCCCTACGAGCTTTTACATCATCTGCCCTTTTCGGCTTGCTGGCTAACCGATTCCCATTTTCTGCAAGCCACTAACAAATGCTCCTAGGATGGATACAGTCAGAAACCGAAGCTTAGTCTGTTTCAAAAAAAGATGAGGAGGTAATATACCTGGATTAAAGCCATGAAACAAATCTCCAAATATCTTTGCTAATTTAACATGAAAAATAGGCTTTTAATAGTTTGTCTTTATTCATACTTCATGTTTATGCAGTAGCATCCCAGTGCTGAGGAAAGTAGGTTGAGTACCCGACTGAGAGAAGAGCTCATTCTGCACACTGGCTGTCTTCTCTGCAGGGCTGGATGGCTCCTGGGTTTTGTCGTGTCCCATGGCCTTTCCGATAAAGAGGCGTGTGCTGGTCAGAATTGATCTCTGCCATTGTTGGAAATGGCACCCATGACTTGGCCCACAGTGGCACATTTTCCTGAGACTCCTCAGCTTCTGGTCTGTAACTGCTTTCTATCATTTCGTATTTGCTGCATACTCAATCACGCTAATAAAGCAGCTGTTTATTATGCATGACCTGCTCCACAGTGTGACTGATGGATAACTGCAGCATTTTAAGTCTTGTATTAGATTCTCAACCTGCTGCCAGCCTCTCCATTATATTCCATAAAAATGTTTCTTGTTATGGACTATTGGAAGCAAAAGTAAGTTGTTTTAGGGTCAGAGCCAACTCAGACCCTGTAAAGTACCGCCAGATTAGAAGGCAGGGGAAGATGAAGAGAAGCTGTCAGGAAGAAGATGCAATTAAGGGCATCAAACATATGCACAAAGCATGGCTTTTTCTCAGTCCTGCATATATAGAGATAGAGAGAGTGTCTTCTGTGGAATATGTGATTCACTATGAGCTGGACTAGTCATTTCTGTGGTTAAAAGAAAGGCAAGGACAAGTGACTCATATTTTTTCTGTTTCCAGTGCTTTGCTTGTTTTCTACCGCACATATTGTATCATTGATTTTCTAATAATACTGAGAAGAAGGGGTTTTTATCCTCATTTTATTGGTAACATTTGCGGAAAGAAGCTCTGAGAAATTGTGTAATTTTCTTGGTTTCTCACAATTGGTATATGACATGCTGGGATTGAAACCCAGGTAAGCCTGGTGGTAATGCCTGAGTCCTTTCCACTAGCCTCTCAGTGTTCTCAGCTGAATGGCTACCCAGGGTGAGGCTTTCTTAAGCCAGTCTGAGAGATTCTCAGAAAGGACCTGACAGGGCTCCAAAAACTTTCTTCTTGAGGTTTCAGGGATTCAATGTCTAGCAATTCATCCTAACAACACAAAAGCAGATTTCATTGTATTTTATTTCTATGAATAAATTATGTACACTAAGTTTATATTAGCAAATAATGTAACAATTTTTAAAACATTTTTATAAAAACATAACTACTTAAGAGTCTATAGAATGTGGTCTGAGAATTGTAAGCTTAATGTATTCTAATAAATGCATGGACTGATTTGTCCTGAGTCTCCCTGTCTCCCCTTAGCTTATCTTGAACCTCTTGACCTTCTCCCATTTACTCAAAGTCATACATTAGCTCCAGAGAGGATCTTCAGAGCATAGCTCTGAGAACAAGAGTGAAGTTCTTGGCTTGTGAATTACGAGAACCTGGACTTTGGGTAGACCTGAGTCCTGAGATCGGTGGGCAGAATTTATGCCCTAAGTGATAGATTTGGCAGAATATATTGTTCATCAGAAGCAGTTTTTCTGATATCCAGATAGATAAAGATTCTGTGGGATGACAGAGAAAAGCCAATCAGAAGAGAAGCACAAGACATTACCGATGCATCTCTGAGGCAGGTCCAATGCTCTTCGCCTATCCTCTTGGGGCTGAATCTTGATGGAGGAATAATGACGGACCCCGCCACACCTGGGTTTGAGGATCACAGCAGAAGAAGCTTGTGCCTTGCTTTCTGGGTGAGATGAGCTTTATGTAGTTTTCTATTGGTGGCTTAGTGTAGGAGCAGGAGAGATGGTGGCTTGTTGAGTTCCTTTGCAGCCAAATGTTTCCTGTGTCCCCAGGAGTAGCGTGAAATGTGGGAGGGAGAAAGAGAAATATGGAGGAGTGTTCTTCCTGAAATCACAGGAAAGAAGGCATCTCAGCAGATGCCAGTATGGATAGATGACAACAACTTTCTACCCACTTCCTGCCCCATCCTCCAGCCTTGACATCCTGTAAGCTTCCTTCCCCTCGGTAGTGACAGCATATTTGGAAAGATGAGGGGAAAACCATTATTGAATCATATATGCCACCTGGTGGGATGGGGGCTAAAAACAGAAATTCAGTCTTGGTTACAGTAAAGTGAAGTTATATATATATATATATACAAGACAGCATTTTTTTCTTTCTTTTCTCTTTATTTTATTTTATTTTTTTGAGATGAGGTTTTGCTATGTTGCTCAGGCTGGTCTCAAACTCCTGAGCACAAGCGATCCTGCCACCTCAGCCTCTCAAGTAGCTGGGGCTACAGGTATGTGCCACTGCTCCTGAAGAAGTTATATTTCTACATACCCAAGCTTGACTCCCTTGACATTTGTGGGTATTCTTGCCCTCAAACTCACCTCAAAGTGCTCATCTTTCAAGAAACATTCCATTGTCTTACTTCAGTATCACATAATTTCTGATTTGTTGGTTTCCTTCCTTGCATATTGCTGCTGGAGTAGGAGAAAGAACATGTAGATTCTAGTTCCAGCTATCATTTACTGGATGCCTGATGGAGAACAAGTCACTATCTCTGGTTTTGCATTTGCTTTTTTGTAAGACAGAATGTCAGAGAAAGTTGTGAGGTTAAAGCTGGATCATGGATGAGAAAGTGTTTTGATGACAAGAAAGTTTCAGGTGGATGTAAGGTGGGATTATGGCTGCAGCTCTTGTACCTTGGCTGCAATGTTCTGGCCTGGGAATCTGACTTTAGTATCATTTATTTATTTAAATTAAGCTGCATACTAGGTTTCAGGACTTCTATTCCCACTCATTGAGGGCTTGAGGAAAATCTAAGAGTCTTAACCCTTCTCTGATAAGAAGTGCAGACCACTTTCTTCCTCAAGGGTAGAGAGAAAAGAACTCCAAGAAGCTTCTTTGTTCTAAAACTTCCTTCTCCCAAAGACAGCTCCCATAAGGAGAAGCTCCCAACAGCTAATCTCCTGCAGGAGGTTTCATGTTATCAGTGCTTCTTGACCCTTTAACCCTTTAAACACCTTCTGTGAGCTCAGACATCTGGACAGCTCAGCGCTCCCCGCCGCACACCTGTGCACAGCTGAGCCCCCTAGTGGCAGGTGCAGTTTTATCTCTTTTTCAAAGGTCCTGAAGGGACCTAGGGAAGCAAGCCTGCAGCAAGATACGCGCACACACACATTTAATTGCCCTTTCAATTTCCATTTTGCTCCAGGAGGCTTGACCTGAGGGACTTAGCCAATGTCCAATTCATTACTTTAACAAATATAGGTTGAAAACCTATCATGTGCCAGTTGTGGGGGCACAAAGGGATATATGAGATGTGGATCTCCCCATATGACATGACAGCAGAAAGGGAAAGATGATTATCTATATCGTAAAATAAGAAGTGCTATGGTCGAGGTAATCACAAGGTAATACTGATAGTGTAGGAGAGTAAAATTAATTCGGCTTCAATCATTTGCTAAACATAAAAACTCTAGTTTGACTTCTCCTTCATTCCATTAAAAATACTCTTGCGTAGGTCACCAAGGAACTCTGTGTGACCCACTTAATAGATTGCTTCTCTGCCCTGGCTTATTTGACCTCTAGGATCATTCTGCGTACTTAGGTCACATTGGTCTCCTTTTAGTTTCACCAAGTTTTTTTTGTCATCTCTTGTAATGCTGTTTCCTCTACCTGGAATAATCTTCCTTCTGATCTTCAAATGAAACATTCTCTGTCATTTCTTTTTCCTTCTTTCCAGAGGCTTTCCCTGATCACTGTCTCCAGAGTGAGCCTCAGAGTGAACTTTAATTATCATTCCCTGATTTTGCATATTATCTATTAATATTTGTAATAGATATATTTATTTATTTAACTTGTTAACTGTTGCTCTCTTCAATCAGACTGAGTGTCAAAAGACACATATAATTTATTCATCGATATATTCTGTTTGTCTATCATGGAACTTGGTCTGTAGAAAAAAACTCAGTTTACATTTATTGAAAGACTGATTTAATTTATTGAATGCCAACTATCTGGAGATATACTAGATACTATGGATACAAAGATGTCTAAGATATTAATTGTGTTCTTAAATTCTTGAAGAGTAGTATAGTAAAAGGAGACATAAAAAATGAGAGCTTTAGAATATTTCTGTGTTAAAGTCATATACAAGGTATAATGGTAACCCCTGAAGGATCGTATCCAAAAAGTAAAGTTCAACCAGAAGAAAATTATTTCTCAAATGGACTAAAGTCTAGGTTTTAATAACGTGTGTGTGTGTTGGGGGGGGCAGTGGGGGGGACAAGAGAGTGAGAGAGAGACAGAGAGAAAGACATGGAGAGGGAGAGAGAAAGAGAAAGAGAAAGGAAAAGGGATGAGACGATTTGGTTTAAAGTCATCATGCAATGCTGGTTTCTCCAGGTGCTTGGCATAAGCATTAGAAAGTCCTCTTTGGAAGACGATAAAAGTGCTACTAATACTTTTTCAAACAAGATGTTTAGCATGCAATAAAAACATCTAGATCCACCTAAAGGAAACAAGCTCCTCTAGGCAAGAGCCAGTAGAAATCACAGTCAAAAGAAACAGATGTGTAAGGATTCTAGATACAGGTTGAACATCCCTAATGCTAAAAGCTGAAATCCAAAATGCTCCAAAATCTAAAATTTTTGAGCACTGACATGAGAGAGTGACACTTTTGCTTTCTGATGGTTTAATGTACACAAACTTTGTTTCACGTACAAAATTGTTAAAAATATTATGTTAAATTACCTTCAGGCTATGTGTATAAGGAAACATAAATTTTGTATTTAGAGTTGGGTCCTATTCCCAAGATGTCTCATTATGCATACGCAAATATTCCAAAATCCAAAAAAATCCCAAATCTAAAACACATCTTGTCCTAAGCATTTAAGATAAGGGATACTCAATCTGTCCTGGAATTATCAGACACAGACTATGAAACAACTATGATTATTAGTCAGGAAATAAAACTGTAGTATAAAAAGTGAGATAAATAACTGAAAATTATAAAGAGTGGCAGCACATTAACAATATAAATTCTAGAACTAATTACAACAGTTAAAATAAAGAACACAGAATGAGTTCTTTATGAATGAGCACGATAATAGATTAGATAGAACTGATGAGAAAATTAGTACTGGATTATGTGACAGAGATATTAATCACAATGA
This sequence comes from Indri indri, assembly GCA_004363605.1. Lineage (NCBI taxonomy): Eukaryota > Metazoa > Chordata > Mammalia > Primates > Indriidae > Indri > Indri indri. Next base: position 83,060 of record RJWJ010003629.1, read on the forward strand.
AGTACGGAAAGGCCAACTTATGGAAAATATTGAAGGAAGGGTAACAGATATAAAATATATAGTAATAAATTTAACTGGAGTCCAAGAAGGAAAGGAGAGAGAGAATGTGGCAGACGGAATAGCTGAAAAGAACACAACTGAGAATTTTCTGCAACTGATGAAATGAATATATTCAAACCTCCAACAAATTTTAAGCATGATAAATAAAAAGACCCACACCTAGACATATCAGAGTGAAACTTCAGAAAATCAAAAAAGAAGAGAAAATATAAAAAAAAAAATAGAAGCGGTCAGAGAAAAAAGACAAATTTCCTTTAAAACAACTGTAAATAAGATTGAGAGCTGATCTCTCAGCAGCATTAATGGAAGCTGAAAGATGATAAAATAATGTTCTTAATGTGCTGAAGTATCAGCCAAATTAAAATTCTTTCTATCCCTAATGAAAATATCCTCTGATAATCATCCCAAAATATACATTCACAACTGACAAAAACTGAGATAGTTTGCCAAAAGTAAAACAGTAGTGGAGGAAAGACTAAAGAGTGTTCATCAGGCAAAAGAAAAAAGATCATAGAAAGCCAGAGATGATGGGAAGAATAAAAATAATAAAAGGGCAAATATCTGGTAGGTCTGAATTGATATTGGCTGAATAAACCAATAATAAAATATCTCATGAGGTTTAAAATTTTATATATATATATCTATATATAACATGTGCATTATAAATAATGAATGGGGAGGAGGGAGATGTATTAAAGTGCTCTAAGGCCCTTGCATTATATATATGGGGGGAGGGAAAAGTATCTTTTAATGTTTAATTTTGATGAGTTCATTTATGTTGAAATTTCCACAAACATAATAGAAAAAGAGTATACAATTTTCAAGGTAGTAGACAGAAAAAGGGAATAATAAATGTTCTTATCAACTTTGTCAAAGATCAAACTAACTGTTAGTATATGGCTTTATTTCTGGGTTCCCTATTCTGTTCCACTGATCTATGTGTCTATTTTTATCCTAGTACCATGCTGTTTTGGTCACTATAGCCTTGCAATAATTTGAAGTCAGGCAATATGATACCTCCTGCTTTGTTTTTCTTTTTCTTTTTTTTT
>RJWJ010003630.1:0-59169 GCA_004363605.1 Indri indri
TGGAATTAAGGGCATATGAATGGGAACAGAAGAGATCAAACTCTCACTGTTTGCTGATGATATGAAACTACATCTAGAAAACCCAAGGATTCAACCAAGAGGCTACTGGAACTGATAAATGAATTCAGTAAAGTTTCAGGATACAAAATCAATACACACAAATCAGAGGCTTTCATATACGCCAACAGCAGTCATACCGGAAACCAAATCAAAGATTCAATGCCCTTCACAATAGCCACAAAGAAAATAAAGTATCTAGGAATACATTTAAATAAGGAGGTAAAAGACCTCTACAGGGAGAACTATGAGAAATTGGGGAAGGAAATAGCAGAAGACATAAACAGGTGGAAAACCATACCATGCTCATGGGTCAGCAGAATCAACATTTTTAAAATGACTATACTACCCAAAGTGATCTACAGATTCAATGCAATCCCTATGAAAATACCAACATCATTCTTCACAGATGTAGACAAATTAATTCTACACTTCGTATGGAACCAGAGAAGATCCCGCATAGCAAAAACAATTCTAGGCAATAAAAACAAATTGGAAGGCATCAATCTACCAGACTTCAAACTCTATTACAAAGGTGTAATATTGAAATTAGCTTGTTACTGGCACAAAAAGAAAGCCATTGATCAGTGGAACAGAACTGAGAACACAGATATAAAACCATCCTCATATAGCCATCTAATCTTTGACAAGCTAGTCAAAAACATACACTGGGGAAAAGAATCTTTATTCAATAAATGGTGCTGGGAAAACTGGATACCCACATGTAGAAGACTGAATCTGGATCCACACCTCTCACCTCTCACAAACATCAACTCATGCTGGGTTACAGATCTAAACCTAAAGAGTGAAACTATTAGAATTCTAGAGGAAGAAGTTGGAAATACTCTTCTAGACATTGGCCTAGGCAAAGAATTCATGAAGAAGACCCCAAAGGCAATCACAGCAACAACAAAAATAAATAAATGGGACCTGATCAAATTAAAAAGTTTCTGCACAGCCAAAGAAACTGTCTCAAGAGCAAACAGACAACCTACAGAATGGGAGAAAATTTTTGCATGCTACAAATCCGATAAAGGGCTCATAACTAGAATCTACTTAGAACTCAGGAAAATCAACAAGAACAAATCAAACAACGCTATCTAAAAGTGGGCAAAGGACATGAACAGAAACTTTTCAAAATAAGACAGAACAATGGCCCAAAAACATATGAAAAAATGCTCCACATCTCTAATCATCAGGGAAATGCAAATCCAAACCGCAATGAGATATCACTTATCTCCAGTGAGACTGGCCTTTATCAAAAAGTCCCAAAACCATAAATGTTGCCGTGGATGCGGAGAGATGGGAACACTCATACACTGCTGGTGGGACTGCAAACTAGTGCAACCTCTGTGGAAAGCCATACGGAAATACCTTAAAGGGATACAAATAGAAGTACCATTTGATCCAGCAATCCCATTACTGGGCATCTACCCCAAAGAACAAAAGTCGCTCTATGAAAAAGACACCTGCACCCCAATGTTTATAGCAGCACAATTCACAATTGCAAAGATGTGGAAACAACCCAAGTGTCCATTAATACACGAGTGGATTAATAAAATGTGGTATATGTAAACCATGGAGTACTATTCAGCTTTAAGAAACAATGGTGATATAGCACGTCGTGTATACTCCTGGAAAGCATTGGAACACATTCTACTAAGCGAGGTATCCCAAGAATGGAAAAACAAGCACCGCATGTTCTCCCAATCAAATTGGTATTAGCTGATCAACATTTAAGTGCACATATAAGAATACCATGTATTAGATGTTGGGCAGGTGGAGGGGGAGGGGGGTAGGGGACGGGCATATGCACAAACAATGAGCACGATGTCCACCTCCCAAGGAATGGACACACCTGAAGCTTCGACTTCGGCGGGAGGGAGGGCAAGGGCATCATACGTAACCTAATCATCTGTACCCCCGTAATATGCTGAAATAAAAAAAAAAGAAAACGATATTTAAATGGAAAAAAAATGGCAACGTGGGCACCGTGAAGATTTCTACCATAATTTATATCCTTTTATAATATTTCTTGTGGAGATAGTTAATATATCAGTAAAGTAAGAGCAGCACCACATATTTTTAACATCAATTTTATCTCCATTCAAAGCCAAAATAAAAGTTTAGATTCCACTAGCAATTTCAAATTTGATCTTATTTATGACCTATTTAGCCCTTACCAAATATCAGATATTTGTAAACAACAAAATTGAAGGTATATATCATAGTAAGCTAAGAAAACGAAAACTCAGGAACCCCATTATTTTGGGTTCAACTATTTCAAAAGTATGATAATTCATTTAAAGAGTTTGCTTTATTTATGAAAAAGTATTTTAACTATGAGTGAATAATCTCAACACATTAATGTCTCCACAAGCACTCATCCTTCTATCTACCATTTTTTCTTTCTTTAATTCATTACTTTAACAAATATTTCTCCAGATCCTATTATATGTCATGCAGTCTGAAACTTCTTCAATGTATAAAGGTTAATAAGATTTAGCCCACTATCCTCAGATATTCACAGTAAAGAGAAAAACATGGATGCAACCAGTCAGAATACTGTGAAAAGAGTGTGAGTCAGTACAGAATGCCTTATTAGAATGGGTGGCAACTACTTTGCCTGACAATGGGGGTAACGTTTATGAAAGCCTTCCAAGAAAAATTAATGTTGAAGTCTTGAAAAACAGTAGGAGCTTTTTCAGTGGACAAAGAATCTAAAAACATTCTAGTCTAAAGCACTGAGTTGCAAGATAGCACGATATATTACTGGAAATCATAAAAGGCTTGGAAAAGAGGGTACCTGAGTGAGTGGTGGACAAAATTGTCAAGCTGCATAGTGGTCAGATTAGGAAGTATTTTATTTATCATACTAAATATTTGAATTTGAATTTGTAGGTTTTAGGGTAAAAGTTGAAGAGTTCTAAGCAGAAAAGTGATATTGTTCACTATAGAAAATAAACTAGAGCTAGAAGAAATGGGAGATACCACATAGAGACTACTTAAAAGGCTGTTGCAATAGCCCGGACAAAAAATGATGAAGGTATGAACTCAGGCAATAAGTGACTAATATATATGTGCAAAGAAGATTGCTGATATAGGCCCTCTGGAACTTAACCCCTTCCTTATTGGATCTCTACTTTGTGAAAACAAATTTTCCCAGAGCTGCGGAGTGTACAGGATGGCCAATCATTGCTCAATCATTTACTAACTGTATAATCTTGGACAAGTTAACTTCTGTGCCTTTTCCAAAGCTGAAATATGGGAAATACATACATACATACACATATATTTTTTGTATAGCTATATGTATATATATACACATATATATTTGTATAAATATATGTATGAATATTTGTATAGTATTATCTATGTATGTATTATGGTATAATTGTGATAATTAAATAAGTTGATCCATGCAACTGCATATTAGCTGTGCATTGAAATTTAGTTATTATTATTACTCAATATTAGAGAAGTGTGATCCCTGAGAGGCATGCATGCTCTTGGTTCATAAACAAAAACCATAGTATTAGCATAATAAATATCTACCTATTATTAAAATCTAAAGGATAATAGAGCAGTATTGCTACCGATATTAATATTTTTGATAAAACACAGTGGTTATATTCTATCTCTAATAAGAACTATTTTCACTAGAATATAATAGTTATGTTTTTCATCTCTCTGTCAACATGAAACATGATTACTGTTCAAAATATGCTTACCGAAGCATTCTCTGCATATTCTTTTCTGGATAGTTGTTCTAACTTTATTAGGAAAGATTTTTATATAGTTTCTAGCTATCCTACTTCCACCCTCATTTTTAGAGCCTTCATGGCAATATTTCACATTAAATATGTTCAAATTAAGCATTCAAACTATGATTGAAATTTGTCTTTTGGATCTATATAACAGTCTATATTTCTCTTTTCTTCCCTTGCATTACATCCAGTTATTACCATTACCTTCTGGCTCTGTCAATCACTATTTGTGTGGCCCTTGGTAAATTACTGAATTCCTCTAAAATTCAGTTTCTTTGTTTCTTAAAAAAAGGACAGATCAATAGTATCCAACTCACAATTAGGTGATGTAAAATAAATGTAATAATTTTCAAAAGTACTTAGCAGAATGCCACAGATGATTGCTGAAGAAAAATTGTGCATTAAGACATTTTTTATTGCTGTTATTCCACAATTCTCTTCAGGATTAGCCCCACATTATTGATAACTATTTTAAGAAGAAAGTAGCGTTACATGCTGAGCATTGAGTAGGAGAATGTTGCCCTGTTCCTTGAAGGAAGCCGTTGTGTGGCCGAAAGTGAGAAGTCTGAGTGGGGACCGACCTGACAATCTATTTTTAGGAGTAGTTAAATCTGAGTAAGGGAACTGTGAGCTGGGTCCCTCTCCTGCGTATACTTATGTTGCAGAAAATGAATGAGACTAGAACCTTGTGGAAGTGGGCAATATGATGGATGGAGACCTATGCGAAGAGTGTCACCGAGTAGCTTAGCTGGAGTATCTGGTCAGATAAATAAAAAACAGAGATATTCAATAATATAATAGGTGAAAATCTGGCTCTGCCTTTTAATACTTTTGCGATCTTGGATAAGTTACTTAATATCTGTAAATCTCACTCTCCTCATACTTAAAAAGAGAATAATAATATTATATATTTCAATTGGTTATTAAGATATTTCAATGATATAATTCATGCACAGTGCCTTTTGTAAAGTAATCATTTGATGAAATACCAGTAATATAACTATGATCACTTCATCCCATCCTCCCATTAAAGAAATCAACCCTCTAGTAACACATTTTTTCTCATTAATTCAGAACTATGGCTGAGCCTCTTTCTAATAAATCCCTATGCCAATTAGACATTATGATATTTTAGAAATTATATTTATCCAAAAATTTAAATATAGACTATCAATAATATAATTCCAAGTTACATTTTGTTATGGTAGGTATCCTCAAAGAACCCCAACTTGTCCACATTTTAGTTTAATTTGAATTATATATTTGAGAAATCACCAAGGTATATTTCTGTAAATACGTTATGAAATTATTACATTTTAATTGTCCTCTAATACTGTGGTCCCCACCCCCTGGGCTGTGGACCAGTACTGGTCTGTGGACTGTTAGAAACTGGGCTGCACAGCAGGAGTTGAGTGGTGGGCAAGCAAGCGAAACTTCATATGTATTTATACATGCTCCCCATCACTCGCATCACCGCATAAGCTCCACCTCCTTTCAGATCAGCAGTGGCATTAGATTCTTATAGAAGCATGAGCTCTACTGTAAATTGTGCATGCAAGGGATCTATGTTGCATGCTTCTTATGGGAATCTAATGCCTGATGATCTGAGGCGGAGCTGAGGCAGCAATGTTAGTGCTGGGGAGTGGCTGCAAATACAGATTATCATTAGCAGAGAAGTTTGACTGCACAATAAATGTAATGTGCTTGAATCATCCCAAAAGCATCTCCTGCCTTCCTCCTTGGTCCATGGAAAAATTGCCTTCCTTGAAACTGGTCCCTGGTGCCAAAAAGTTTGGGGACCACTCCTCTAATATGTTCCATATTGGTAGAGGGATATTTTCCTGTTTTATTCACTGCTATATGTACAGCAAGTACAGCAGTGTTTAGCATGTATCAGGTTCTCAGTAAACAAATATTGAAATAATTCATTCAGACTAGCTCCTTCCTGATAGATACAAATAATCAATTTCAAAGTAAAAATATGTTATAATCCTGAGGATACTGATAAATTTCCAGCAAAATAATTGAGGTTACTAACAAAATAGTACATATATACAAAAAACAACCACAAATAAATCTTAGATATCTGTTGACCCAACATCATCATTTGTTTTTAAAACATACTGCAAACCCCTATGTATGATATCCCTATATTTTCAGAGAAATAAAAAAAAAATGTTAGAGTAAGTTGGTATATAGTTGTGATATTGATCTAGAAAACAGAGTGACTACTAGGCAACTCAGTCAAATTTCTGCACAATTACAATTCATCTCTAGAGCAATCCCATGTGAAAGTTTTATTCCTTTTAGTGAAATCTAGCGTTTACCATAAAGGAAGTTTTCTTAGGCTATAACTCTCAGATATTTACTATTTACTTCCCACCCTACCATTACTCTGATTTTTCTTTCTTTCTTTTGCCGTAGGTGTCGGGTCCTTCAAAACAATCAAGAAGATGTGATCTTTTAAAAATATTATGCTTATGTACTGTTTAGGAAGATTTATTTTAAAACATGTAAAATCTTATAGATATGAATATTATTCATAAATAATTTTCCCACTCCAGAGACTAAATGCAATATGATATTACAGTATTTAGTTTTTTTCATTATTTTATTGTATGAAATGGAGTAATAATGACTAACAAGTACTTATGATAATGACTCATTAAAAGAAGTTCTTTATCTCAAGGAGTACAAGTGAGGAGGGAACAATTTCTTCATGATGCTAAACATCAAGCTAATTGAAAAATGAAAATTGCAAGAATTTAGAACCCATATTTATTCTATGTGGTCAACTATTTCAAATATTTTAATAAATGAGATTGTTGCTTTGGCATAATATGGAAAGACTTATAGGATATTTTTAGTGATATACAATAAAACTTCTATTAAACAGAATGTTCTTATATTAGACTTTTCTGGCTAGGCAATTTTTTCTTAGGAAAAGAGTCTTAACTCCAAAAAGTTTTGTTGATGACAATTTACAATATATTTTTCCACTTTGATGCATTAATAATATCATATATGCAATATATGTTGATGTTCTTTGATGATTGGAGGTCTTATAGTTTCTGCTACATAGTATGGATATTGTTTGTTTGACCCATCCAAATCTCATGTTGAAATGTGATCTGTAATGTTGGATGTGGGGGCTTAATGGGAGATGTATGCATTATGGGAGCAGATCCCTCATGAACGTCTTGGTGCATTCCTCACAGTAATGAGTAATGAGTAATGAGTGAGTTCTCTGTCAATTCCAGTATGAGTTAGTTATTAAAAAGAGTCCGGCACCTACTCCACTTGCCATGTAATCTCTTAGTAAGCCAACACCCTTTCACCTTTTACCATGACTAAAAGCAGCCTGAGTCCCTTACCAGAAGCAGATGTTGGTGCCATGCTTCTTACATATATGGCCTACAGAACTGTGAGCCAAATAAACCTATTGTCTTTATAAATTACCCAGCCTCATGTATTCCATTAAGCAACACAAATGGACTAAGAAAGTTTCTCTATCTCAACATTCTAAATGCTATTTCTTATTTGCATGCTTGTAGTTAGATATGGTATAAGAGGCTGGGCTGAATGTATTGAGATCCTCAGACTTGTGGATTTTTACTTGTCTATTAAAAAAAAAATAGCAACCCTGCATTCAGTTTATTGTTTTATTAGGAGGTTTAATTTAGATAGATATGAAAAAACTTGATACAAAAATCTATTCAAATGTAAGGTATACATTCACTCAGTAACAGCTATTAAATACTTAAGTGTTCCACATTTGATAATAGTTATTACTTTTGTATTAATTGTGGGCATCTCTGCATTAAAAATTTAATATTGTCCCTTTAGTCAGAAATAAAATATAGTCAGAATACATAATTATAATAGGGAATTTAAGTTTATTTGGCCATAGGTAAGTAGGGTTTTACTATATTTCACATGCTAGTTATGTTTAGTTCTTTGTCTTTAGATCCTGAGCAGTCTTTAACATCTCTCCTGGTGAGTGTATCACCGCAGCTTGTGACTTACCAAGACTTTGTTTCGGCAAATTTTAGATTCTTGAAAATTAAAAATAAATTATGAAAACACATGTACACACATGTGCAAACATGGATATAGACTACTTCTATAGAGTAACTCTAATTACTATATAATGTGAAATGCTATGTCACCAATATAGTAATAATACACATTTACTAGATCTTTCAATCCTTAATCTATAAATTGACATTCTTAAATTAAAACATGCAATTATTATACCTTCTGAATTCAGTTACTTTTCCTTTGCCTATAAGAACCTGCACTTGGGTGAGGCAAAGGCATAAAGTGTAACTGTAGTGTTTGTACCCTCACAATACCCTGGAATAAAAATAAAATAAAATAAAATAAAATAAAATAAAATAAAGTCAGGTTCTAGGCTCAGAAAAAAAAATAAATAAATTATATCAACTCAAAGGCAATAAATACTCAAAACCCAAAAAAAAAAAAAAAAAAAAAAAGAAGATAGAAGCCATGAAGAGTTTAAAAAATGAATATAGCCTGGTCCATTTGCCCCAATCAGTTTCATAAATTATGTCTACTTATTTGGTGTATAAAAGCATTAGTGGATTAGTTTTGTGTTCATTAGGAAATAGAAGGTTTGGGATATTTTTTACAATTGCATAACTTTGTAGTAAATGGTAAAAAATGATCAAAGATTCCTTACATTCCTATGCCTATTCCTGTCTGTGATGAGACTTTGCAGTTCCTCTCATCAAGAGGTAGAGTCTGAATCTTCAATGCATCAGATTGAAAAATCTCAATTTGGTCATGTGATTTACTTTAGTTAATGGAACATTAACAGATATGACACAAGCCAAGGTTTGAAAACTGCTAGGGCAAGTGGATCTTGCCTTCTTTGGCTGTTTTTGATAACACTGCAACTATCACCATGTGAAAAAGCCTAGGCTAGCCTGCTAAATGATGAACAAGACAAGACTCGGTTTTCTCCATCCCTCCTGCTGACAACCAGTCAATTGTAGACATGTGAGTGGGAATATCAACCTCCAGCTAACTACAAACACATAAGGGAACACAGCTGCTAACACAGAGAAAAACTATCCCAGCTGAACCAAATGGAAATTGACTACTTACAGAATCATGAGTAAGTAAATACGTCATTCCTTCAAACTGTTAAGTGTTGGGTTGGTTGTTTGAACCAAAGTGAATTAATAAAAGGCTATGTATTAATACTTACATAAATAGTCCCCAAACTGTAATGGGCATGTGAATCACCAGAGGACCCTGTTAAAATGCATATTCTGATACAGTAGGTCTGGATTGTGGCCCAAGATTCTGCATTTTTAAACAGCTCTAGCAGATAACGATTCTGGTCGACTGAACACACTTTAATTAACAAGGATCTCTGTGATAGAAGAGATAAAACAGTTAATAAAAATGCAAGCAGCTCTAGCCAATGATGTTTGTGAATTCACTGAATAAAATAAACACATTTCAAATTTAAATAAATTATCTTTTCTTCTTACCTCATGTAACAGATAACAAATCCCACCTCAAACACACACACACACACACACACACACACACAGAACACACACGCACACACCCAAATTCCCCACTCCATTGCCATAATGCAGTGTGGATATACAGAGAACTTTCAAGCTAGAAGGCTAGAAAACTATAGTACCATGCAAACAGAATGATAAGTAATAGATAACTGGCAGCAGAAATATTGCAGGAAGTAAATTTGCTTTGCAATAAATTGTATGTAAAATCCTGTTTAAATATGTGAACCTTAGGCAATTAGAGTTTCTGCTCTTATTGAACTTCCAAAGTAGTGTTTGGTTTAGGGGTATAGACAGTCACATTTTCATTCATTCACTCATTTATCCTTAATAAATACATTGATGTATTTATAAAGCCCTAAAAAATTCCCTTGCAAGTATTATCATGGAAAGAAATGAGGGCTGAGGTGATCTCACCAAATTACTGGAGTAAAGATTGTATAACTCATAGATACAAATTAAGAACACCTAAGTGCACATATAAGAATAATATTCATCGGGTGTCAGGCAGATGGGAGGGGGAAGGAGGGGATGAGTATATACTTACATAATGAGTGTGATGCGCACCGTCCGGGGGATGGACACCCTTGAAGCTCTGACTCAGGTCAGGCCAGGACAATATATGTAGCCTAAACATTTGTATCCACATAATATGCTGAAATAAAAAAGAAAAAAAAAAGAACCTAAAGAGTATTGCTGTCTGGTTTTGCTACCTGCTAGACAGCAGGAATAGACTTTCCTATTTGATAGCTTAAAATTTCAGTCTTTTGAAAAGAGATTTATATGAAATCGAGATAAAAAAGGATCAGCCAAAAGTTAATAATGGCACAAGTTTAGAGCTTTTTGGATCCAATCATCAAAATGTTGAATTAAAAGATGCTTTAGATCACTTCCAATGGTGAGATTCCATGAATTTTCTGAAAAGGAAGTTGCTTAACTGCAACACTGTGTGATGTTTGGAAATTATTGTTAGCGAGGTTCCTTGAGGAAAACCTTTCAAATTTAACAAATAAGAAGCTGGTTATTAAGTTGAAGAATATGTACTCATTTTCTAATACTTGACAGTTTTTGTTTTTTAATAAATTAAATATTTACTAAAAATTATTTTGAGATGTTTGATGCATCATTTACTTATCTAAAAGATTATTATTTATCTTATTTGACACACATGCTTTTTATGTAGAGATTAAAACCCTACATCCCCACTACCACTACTACTACCCACATATACAAACACACACACTGGTACAATAATGGAGAAATTTTAGTGACTGCAAAAATTTTTCATGGTTTTATTGGGATATAATTTACATATATGATTCACCCATAAAAACTGTATAATTCACTTTTTGTCATATTAAATTATTAATATTTTAAACTATGGAAGAATGTACATAACATAAAATTTGACCTTTTAACCACTTTAAGTGTGCAATTCAGTAGTATTAATTATATTCACAATATTTAGCAACCATCACCACTACCTATTTCAAAAAAATGTTCATCATTCCCCCAGATTACTATGTGACTATTAAATCATAATCCCTTATTTCAATCAGCAGTGTTTTGGGGCTTTTACTTTACAAGTCTTTTTTCTCCTTGGTTGAATTTGTTCCCAGATGTTTTATTTTTTTAGATGTAATTTTTTTTTTTTTTGAGACCGAGACTCACTCTGTTGCCTGGGTTAGAGTGTATTGGCATCATCATAGCTCACTGCAACCTCAAACTCCTGGGCTCAAGTGATCCTCCTGCCTCATCCTCCCAAGTATCTGGGACCACAGACGTGCACCACAATGCCCAACTAATTTTTCTGTTTTTAGTAGAGACAGGGTCTTGCTCGTGCTCAGGCTGGTGGCAAATGCCTGAGGTTAAGCAATCCTCCACCTTGGCCTCCCAGAGTGCTAGGATTACAAGTGTGAGCCATTGTGCCCAGCCAACTTTTAGATGTAATTTTAAATGCAATTGCTTTCTTAATATACTTTTTTGATATTCATTGCTGGTATACAGAAACACAATTGATTTTTGTATGTTAATCCTGTACTTGTATCCAATATTTGCTGAATTCATTGTTAAATCCAGTAGCTTTCATGTAGATTATTTGGGATTTTCTATATATAGGATCATGTTATCTGTTAATAGAAATAGTTTTACTACTTCCCTTCCAGTTTGGATACTTTTATTTCTTTTTCTTGTTTAATTGCCCTGACAAGATCTTCCAATGCAATTTTGAATACCAGTAGTAAAAGTGGTCACTCTTGTTTCGATACTGATTATAGGAGGAAAGTTTTCGGTCTTTCACACTTAAGTATGTTAGTTGTGGGCTATTCATAAATGCTCTTTATCATCTTGAGGAAGTTTCTTTTATTCCTAATTTTCTGAGAGCTTTTATCATAATAAGGAGTAAATATTTTTCAAATAAATTTTCTGTATCAGTTGAAGCAATCACACATTATTTTATTCTATTGATAAAGTTAATACATTGATTTTTAAAATGTTGAACCACTCTTGCATTCCTGTGGTAAATCTCTTTGGTAATTCTGTATAATTATTTAATATGCAGTTTGATTAATTTTGCCAGCATTTTTGTAGAGGATTTTGCATCTATATTTACAAGGGATATTGGGCTGTAATTAATTTTCTTCTGAAGTTTTTACTGGCTTTAATATAGGGGTAATATTGGTCTCATAAAATGAGATAGGAAGTGTTACCTTCTCTTTTTTTCTTTGGCGGAGTCTGTGAAGGATTGTTATTAATTCTTTAAATGTTTGGTAGAACTCACCAGTGAAGCCTTCTGGTACTGGACTTTATTAGGGAGATTTTTGATTACTTATTCAATCCCTTTACTTGCTATAGGTCTACTGAGATTTTTCACTTCTTCTTGAATCAGTTTAGATAATTTGTGTGTCTCTAGGAATTTGTCTATTTCATCTAGATTATCTAATTTGTCAGCATTTGATTATTTATAATAGTATTTTAGTATTTTCTAACATCTGTAAGATTACAATAACGTGCCCACAATCTTTTCAGATTTTCCTTATTTGAATCTTCTCTTTTTTTTTTCCCTTTGTTGGTCTAATTAAAGTTTTGTTAATTTTGTTAATCTCCTCAAGGGGTTAGTTTTTGACTTCATTGATATTCTCTACTGTTTTTATATTCTCTACTTTTTTATCTCTGTTCTCTTCTTCATAATTTCCTGCCTAGCTTTGGGTTTAGTTTGATTCTTTGTTTGTTTGTTTGTTTTAGTTCCTCAAGGCATAAAGTTAGGTTGTTAATTTGAAATATTTCTTTTTTATTAATATAATCATTTACAGCTATAAATTTTCCTTTTAGTGTTGCTTTTGTTGTATTCCATAAATTTTTATCACGTGTTTTTTATTTTCATTTGTCTGAAGATATATCCTAATTCCATTTGTGATTTAATAGGTTGTTGCTTAATTTGCACATATTTGTAAACTTCCAGTTTTCATTTTGTTGTTTATTATTAGTCTCATTCCACTGTGATCAGAAAAGATACTTAGAGTGATTATGATTTTAATCTTTTAAATTTAATAGGACTTGTTTTGTGGGTTAACATATAATCTACCTTGGAGAATATTCTGTGTACAATTCAGAAAAAATATGTATTATCCTGTGGTTGGCTGGAAGGTTCTGTATGTGTCCAGTCGGTCCAATTGATTTGTCAGATTGTTCAAGTCCTCTATTTCCTTACTGATTTTCTTCCTGGTTGTTCCATCCATTATTGAAAGTGGGGTATTGAAATTTCAAACTATTATTGTAGTGCTATCTATTTCTCCTTTCCATTCTGTCAGTTTGGTTCATAGAATTAGGAGATCTGATATTTGATCCATATATGTTTATGATTATCATATCTTTTTGGTGAATTAATCCTTTTATCAATATATAATTTCCGCTTTTGTCGCTTGCAACAGTTTGTGACTTAAGAGGTGGAGGGGGGACGGGGAGGGGCGAGGGGGAGGAGGGGGAGGGTATATGCATACACAAAGAGTGCAATGGGCACCACCCGGGAGATGGACACACTTGAAACTGGGACTTGGGGGGAAGGGGGGGCAAGGGCAACATACGTAACCTAAACATCTGTACCCCTATAATAACAAACAATAAAAAAATTAAAATCTGTATTGTCAGATATTAATATAGCCCCTGTAGCTCTCTTTTGTTACTATTTGCATAGAGTATCTTTTGCATCTGTTCACTTTTAACCTATCTGTACTTTTGATAAAAAGAATAATTTGGATACAGCGTATGGCTGCATCATATACTGTGTTTAATTCAATCTGCCTATCTCTACCTTTTGATTGGAGATTTTAGTCCATTTATATTTAAAGTAAATGCTAATAAGGAAAGACTTCTGCCAATATGCTGTTTTCTGTATGTCTTACAACTTTTTTCCTCTGATTTCCACCATTACTGGCTTCTATTGTGTTTAGTTATTTTTTTCGAAGTGAGTCATTTTGATTGTCTTATCATCTTCATTTGTATATATTCTACCAAGATATTCTTTTCATTTTCGTGGTGACTACATTTAATATCCTATAGTTGGAGCAGTCTCATTTGTATTGATAATCACTTAATATCAGTAGAATACAAAAACTCAGCTCCTGTGCAGTCTGCCTCCCCTTATGTCACTGTCAAGAATTACATCTGTGTATATTGATTGCACAAAAACACAGATTTATAAAAATTATGTATTTGTCTTTTAACTCATGCAAAGAAATAAAAAATGGAGTTAATAACTAAAAATGCAATATTTTTACTATCTACCCATATGCTTACTTTGTCTAGAAGTCTTTAATTATTCATATGGCTTCAAGTTGTTATGTTTTTATTTCAACCTGAAGTACAGCCTCTATATTCTCTGTAAGACAAATATAGTGATAATGAACAAAGATTTTATTTATTAGGGAATGTCTAAATTTTTTCCTTATTTTTGAAAGACTAGAATTCTTATTTGACTTTTTTCCAGAATTTAATATATGTTATCCTTTTGTTTTCTGGCCTCCAAGTTTTTGATGAGTAATTATTTGTTAATTTTATTAAAGATTTCTTATACATGATGATTCATTTCTTTCATACTACTTTCAGGATTCTTTGTCTTTAAAAATTTTAGTAAATTGTGTCCTGATGTGTGTCTCTTTCTGTTTATCATACCCTGATTCATTAAGCCTCTTGGGTTTATATACTCATATCTTTCATCAAATTTGGGAAGTTGTCAGCCATTACTTCTCCAAATAGTCTTTTTCCAGCTTTTTCTTTCTCTCCTTCTGGAATTTCCATGATGTGTATGTTGGTCCACTTACTGGTGTCCCACAGGCTCTGTTTACTGTTCTTCCTTCACTTTCCTTACTCCATTTTATGTGATTCATTTTACTTACTGTTATTCATTCTTTTTTCCTCTGTGCCTCAAACATAATTATTTAAGTTATCTTGTCTTCAAGTTTGCTGATTTTTTTCTTCTGCCAACTCAAATCTGCTGCTGAACCCCTGCATTGGATTTTACATTTTGTTTTTATACTTTTCTTCTCTGGAATATGTGTTTAATCCAAACTTCCTGGTTTCCTTTAATTTATTGTCCCTGCCTTATTTGGGTTGGGGTTGGACTTTAAGTACATTTAAGACACTTGTTTTAAAATATTTTTCTAGTAAGTCTGATGTCTTAAGTTTTTTCTCAGGGATGGTATTTGTCAATTTATTTCATTCCTTTGAATGAATGATACTTTTCTGTTTCTTTGTCTTGTGATTTTTGGTCAAAAACTGGACATTTAAATATTAGAATGTGATAACTCTGAAAGTTACATTTTCTTTCATTCTAGGGTTTATTATTCTTCTTAACATTGTTATTGTTATTGCTGCTGCTATAGGCTGTAGTAGTTTATTTAGTTACATTTTCAAACTCCTTAAAAAGACTGTTTTCTTTTTCCTGTATAGTCAGTGAAGTGCCTGATCTATTAGTCCAGGTTTAGCTAATGCTTTGACAGAGATTTCTTGAATGCCAATTTTTTTTTTTAAAAAGAAAACCAAACATGTAAATAAACAAAAACAGAAAATAAAAGCAATGGCCTCTCCTAACATATGCAGATTCACTTTGGCTGGGACGCTCCTTTAACACTTAACCAATCTTTCCCTGAGTGTAGGAATCTGCCTAAGGTGAAAGCTTAGGGTATACTGTTGATTTTTCTGAGTATGCATATTGCTCGGAACATGTGTGTGACATTCAAAATTCTCCCATATACGTAAGTGTTTTAGATTTTCCTAATTTCCCAAAGAATCTCTCCTAGATTTTACTCTGGGCCTTTTGTATGTCTATTAAATGTCTTAACCATTTATTTTTTCCTCCAGGCATCTTTGGTTTGTGTCTTCACCTGGCAGTGCTTTTCAGCAATGCCCACCACTTTTCCAGCCTGTGTTACAAATTAGGTGAAACCGACTTGAGTGTCTTCCATTAATCTCTCAGGAAGCCCTGAGACATAGTATAATAGACATACATGGTAATTTGCAAATAAGGTCTGTTCTGCTCCCTCTAGAAACAGGGACTAGGGTACCACCCAGTAACACAGGTTGATGTTTTGAAATAATAATAAAAAAAAGTACACTGCTTTAAGACTGCCAAAATACCAGGCAGGGAATGTGACAAGGTCAATTAAAAGCGGCCACAAAACTTTTCCGCCATTTTAAAATGCCTTTTTCTTAATTCAGTGTATGTTTAGTTACTATAAACCTTTGTTCTCCAGAGTTCTGACAGTGTTGCTTCTGGCAATTCCTGCTAGATTTTCAATGTTTCTGAAGGGAAATGAAAGACCTTGGAATGCCTATTCTCCCATATTGCTGATGTCATTGCTCTACATAATGTAAATTTGGGTCTCAAGTATCTATGTTTAAATAAACCATACCAAACTAAAGGAAAAATGTTTCTATCGTAATAAAGATACTTTATGTGTGAAACATGTACATATCAGTATGTATTTTGTGGGTATAATAAAGATATTATTATAATTAATTTTCCCAAATTAGAAATTTGAAAATGATAAATTATTTCTTAGTTTTACCAATTATAATTTCTGATAATTTGACTTATGATTAGTGTTGGGAAATTTATAAACTACAAGCAAACATTTCACCACGAAGCATTTATGCAAAAAAATGCACTTAATCTAAATTTAAAATAAAACCATTCAGGTGTCTATTATGTGTCAGCTACTACGATGTAAGAAATTTCAGAGACCTTACCATAGTTATCTTTGAAATAACTTTCCAGTTTTACAGAAATTTGTAATCAGAGAAGTTATGAAACTTTTCCAAAGATACACAGTTTATAAATTACAGAATCGCATTTAAACCAGACAGTCTAACTTCATTCAGTAGGAATATTCATACTACAATCCCACAGGTGACTGCATTATTTTTCCAGTTGTATTTTAAATGAGATTTAATGTGACATTATGAAAGCATGCAGAGGAATGTGAAACTAAAAGCATAAGTTTAAGGAGGGTGTGATCTTAAAATGGAAATATATGTATTGGCTCTTGAGAGAAAATAGAAAAAAGTCATAATTTTTTTCAGTACTGTCTATTACCATGTATACAAAGCTTATCGATCATATGCTAATCACACTCACTTTTTCTTGTGTGTCAATATTTACAACAAACAACTTAAAAGAAAAATAGTAATAAGAATGGGCTTAAGGATACAAGATTGTATAATTACTACATAATACATATATATTCAATTTATCAGTTACAAAATTTTAAATTGACAAACCACTATTAATTAACTACTTTTGCCAGCAGCAAAATCATACTAGTATCTTTAGTTACTGTAAAGCCATTTACTCATATTTTGTCAGGTTGGCTAGGCTTATGACAGCAAGGAAGAAAAATATATGTGCACATAGGGAAACGAATGATATAATAGCAAATAAGTAGTACATTTGCCAAATTTCCTGATATTTTTACCCCAGAAAACTTTACTAATATGCCATGGCACTCTTCATTTTTGAGCTTGAATTTTACATCAGAATGCCTCAACATGTATCTACAGACAGCTACTGTTAATCAATAACAGTTGAAATGTGAGTTCATGCTTCTTAGATATCTCTGGTAAAGAACATCATTTATAGTTTTGTAATGCCAATATATACTGTGTTATAGACCAATAAAATTCAGTGTAAAATTTATTCTATTTCCATAATGAATTGTGTCATAAAAATTGGAACTTTTACCACGTAGGGAAACAAACAAACAAATGTGAAAAAAATGCCTGTAGCTAAAGTTGCTAAAAATTTGAGGGACAAAGGTATAGCACTTACAGTTTATTGGCAAGTAACTCTCTAGTAATATTCCACCACAAAGACAGTATAACCAATGTTTCCTCTCTTTCCATTCAAGCGTTTTTCAGGTCATCACACTAACATCCATTGTTCATACCATCCAACAAGAAATTCCTCATCTTTTTGAAACTGAGCCACTCTCATGCTTTTGCAAGTTTATAATTGAAAAAGTCTCCATGTGAGAGTGATATCAGAAAGATGGCAGAATAGGAATTTCCAGCACTCAGCCCCTTCACACAAGCATCAATTTGAACAACTATCCACTCATAAAAATACCTTCACAAGAACTAAATAATTCAGGTGAACAATTGCAGCAACTTTTTGGGGAACAGAAATAAGAAAAGATATGTTGAAGAGGGTAGGAAGGAAAGTTTCACATTACCCATGTAACCACTCCCCCAAGCTTGTGCAGCACAGAGTGGAGAGAACTACCCTCTATGTGAAAGAAAGGAAGTGAAATATGCACCAAACTTTGTCACTGACCTTAGCATCAAGCCTTTCCCAGGCAGGCCTCTGTGGCTCCAGGCTCCAGGTTGGATTGTACAGACTCAAACTTCAAGCCAACTTTAGGACCATGCCAGCTCTGGAAGCCCTAGATTCCTGAACCCCAAAAAAATAGGTTAACACCCATGGACCCATGCTCCAAACTGACCCTTGCACACCCAGGCTCAATACTTGCTCATGCAGATGCAAGCTCCATGCATACTCTTGCAGAAAAGTCTCTAGGTCAGCTTCTACACCACCAAGCACCAAGCTGGCATCCACAGACCTAGGCTTTAGGCTGCCCTGTCAGACTAGGTTTCAGGCTCACACCAGGGTCAGGCCAAGCCCTGTAAACCTAATCTCCATACAGGTAACTGTGGACCCAGGCTTCACGCTGACCTAGTGACCTTAGGCTTTAGATCAGTCCCAGTGCCAGGTCAGCCCCAATAGATCCAGGGACCAGTCCTGTCACCATGGAGCCAGCTGACAATCCCTCCTCAGGACTAAGCAGATCCTTGTGAACTCAGGCTTAAGGCACACTTTAGGCTCAGGGCCATCCTCTGTAGCCCCAGACTCCAGGCTTGTGCCTGTGGACCCAGGTTCAAGGCTAGCCCCAGTGGCATGTTAGCCTCCATTCCCTAGCTCCAGGTCAACTCCTAGAGACCCAGGCTCCAGCAAGCCTTTTTGCCAGGTCAACTCCCATCACACCAGGCTCCTGAACAGTTCCTAGGGCCCCAGACTCAAGCATGTTCGTAGATACCCAAGTTCCAGGCTCAGCCCCAAAATCAGAGTAACCAGGTGTACCCCAGTAGCCCTTGGCACCAGAACAGTCAATGTGAATTAAGGACTAGGCCAACCCATTGGATCAAGACACCAAGCCCACCATAGTACCGGACCAGCCCCCACTGATTCTGTATCAAGGTCTATCCTAGGCTTCAGGCTAACATCTGCAGCCCTGACACTAGTTCATCACCTGAGTACCTGGGTACCAAGATCACCTCAGTGCCAATATGACCCCTCTGGTTTGAGCTTTAAGACCTACTCCAAGCTCCAAGATGGTACCTGCAGTCCCAAGCTTCAAGCCATCCCCTGTAGCCTCAGGGTCCAGGCCTGCCCCTGTGGCCTCAGGCACCAGGCTGGTACCTATGGACCTACGTTTTAAGCCTGTCCCAGGGCTAGGCCTGTCCCCATAGCACCAGACTCCAGGTTGGACTCCATGGCCACATACCAGGCCTGCTACCACAGACCCAGGACCAAGGCACACATCCAGGGGTCCAGGATCCAGGCCTACCACAGTGGGCCTTGATACCGCACCAGTTCATGAAAACTCAGAACCAGGCTCATTTTTTGTGGTGGCCAGGTGCCAATCCCACACCAACACCAGTTTGAATAACATGGACTGTGGTTCCAGCCCTTTCTCAAGCTCCAGGCTTGCACCCATGGCCTTAGGCACTAATCCATTACCTGCAACCCCAGGATCCAGGCCTACCCCTGTGGACCCAAGCTCTAGCCTTGTCCTAGTCCTAGGCCAGCTACCACAATCTGAGACTCTAGGCTTAACCCTATGGACCAAGGCTCTAAGCCTTCCCTGGGGCCGGACCATCCCCACTGGCCCCAGGCTCCAGGTTAGACCACCCAAAAATCTCTGGACAGGTTGATTATTGATAGGCTTTTCTTATCATAGCCAATCCATAAAAGGGTCTACTTCAAATGTGTAGACACCAAGGCCAGACAAAAGTATCAGGAATAAGCAGGACAACATGACACTACTAAAGGAACAAAATGAAACACCAGTAGCCACTGTAAAAAGTGGAAATCTAGGAATGGCCTAAGAAAGAATTCAGAATAATTATCTTAAAGAACCTCTGTGAGCTACAAGAGAACACAGATAGATGAATACAGTTATACGTAGTCTAACGATGTTTTGATCAATGACAGATCATATACAACTGTGGTCTCATAAGGTTATAATGAAGCTAAAAAATTCTTATCGCCCAATGAAGAATGCTGCACCTGTCATGAAGTCATGGCAAAATGTATTACTCATGTATCTGTGGTGATGCTGGTATAAACAACCTGCTTTGCAAGAAAAGTCTCAGGAAGACCCTTCAGGAGGTATTCCAAAAGAAGGCATTGTTATCATAGGAGATGACAGCTCCATGCATGTTACAGCCCTTGAAGACCTTACTGTGGAAAAAGATATAGAGGTGGAAGACAGTGATATTGAAGATCCTGGCCCTGTGTAGGCCTAAGCTAATATGCGTGTTCGTATTTTAATTTTTAACAACAACAACAAAAATAAAGTAAAAATATATATATATATATACACATACACACACATATATATAAAAGCTTATAGAATAAGTGTATAAAGAAAGAAAATATTTTTTGAATGGCTGTACAGTGTATTTCTATTTTAAGCTAAGTGTTATTACAAGAGTCAAAAAGTTAAAACAATTAAAAATTTCATAAAGTAAAAAACTTACAGTAAGTTAAATTTAATTTATTATTAAAGAAATAAAAATATTTTTATAAATTTAGTATATTCTAGGTTTACAGTGTTTATAAAGTTCACAGTAGTATACAATAATATTCTAGGCCTTCACATTAACTCACCATTCACTAACTGACCCCATCCATAGCAACTTCCAGTCCTTCATGCTCCATAAATGGTAAATGCCCTATAGAGGCATACTATTATTTTTATCTTTTATACAATGTTTTCACTGTACCTTTTCTATGTTTAGATAGCTTTAGATAAACAAATACTTTTAATTCTATTACAATTGCCTATCATACTCAGTACACTAACATGCTGTAGAGCTTTGTTACCTACGAGCAATATGGCCTGGATGTGTAGTAAGCTATATCATCTAGTTTTGTGTAGGTACTTTCTATGATATTTGCACAATGACAAAATTGCCTAACAACACATTTATTGGAATGTATCCATGTTGATATACAATGTATGTCTATAAATTAAATCAAAATAATGATACATTAACCAACAGGGAAGTTTAAAAAAGAGATAGAAAACATAAAAAAACTCCCATAAAAACATTCTGGAGTAAAGAACACAAGGATTGAACTGAAAAATTCTACAGAAAATTTCAAAAGCAGACATAATCTAGCAGAAGAAAGAATCACTGAGCTTGAAGACTGGTCATTTGAAATTATGTTGGTGCAAATGTAAGCTGTTTTCGACTATGAATTTTACATCAGTATAACTAGGCTCATTACAATCAACACATTTTTGCCAAGAAGAAATAAGTTTGTTTATTCCTGTAGTGTAAAATTCTGGACTTCAGGATTCAATTAACTTTTGGAAAGCATTTTTTGCATCCTGCTGGTTGTGGAAGCATTTTCCCTGCAAAAAGTTGTCAAGATGCTTGAAGAAATGGTAGTCAGTTGGCAAGAGGTTGGGTGAATATGGCAGATGAAGCAAAACTTCATAGCCCAATTTCTTTTACTTTCAAAGCATTGGTTGTGCCACATGTGATCGGGTGTTGTTGTGGAGAAAAATTGGGCCCTTTCTGTTGACCAGTGTCAGCAGCAGGCTTTGCAGTTTTTGGGCATCCCATTGATTTTCTGAGCATACTTCTCAGATGTAATGGTTTCCCTGGGATTCAGAAAGCTGTAGTGGATCAGATTGGCAGCAGACAACCGAACAATGACCATGAACTTTTTTGGTGCAAGTTTGGCTTTGGGAAGTGCTTTGGAGCTTCTCGGTCCAACCACTGAGCTGGTTGTTGCTGGTTGTTGTGTAAAATCCACTTTTCTTTGCACATCAAAATCCAGTTGAGAAATGGTTCATTGTTGCATACAAGAAGAGAAGACAGCACTTCAAAATGATGATTTTTTGATTTTTGATCCGCCTATGAGGCACCCACTTATTGAGCTTTTCCACAGTTCCAGTTTGCTTCAAATGCTGAATGACCATAGAATGGTTGACCTTGAGTTCTTCTACAACTTCTCATGGAGTTGTAAGAGTATCGGCTTCGATGATTGCTCTCATTGGTCATTGTCAACTTCTAATGGCTGGCAACTGTGCTCCGCATCTTCAAGGTTCTCATATCCTTTGCAAAACTTCTTGAACCACCACTGCACTGTTTGTTATTAGCAGTTCCTGGGACAAATGTGTTGTTGTTGATGCTGTGAGTTGTCTCTGATGCTTTATGACCCATTTCGAACTCAAATAATAAAATCACTTGAATTTGCTTTTTGTCTAACATCATTTCCGTAGTCTAAAATAAATATAAAATAAACATCAAGTAATAAGTCATTAGCAAAATACGTAAAGCTAGAAATGTGCATAAAATATTGTATAACATAATCACATTTTTAAAGAATGTATTCTAATATCAAATGGCAAATTTCAACAATGATAAAACCACAATTACTTTGCACCAACCTATACCTATTCAGAGGAACAAAAAGAAAAAAAATAATGAAAAAATTAATAAAGCCTATAAGAGTTATAGGATATCATCAAGTGAATCAAATAGGCATTACAGTAGTTCCAAAAGGAACACAGAAGGAGAAAGGGGCAAAAAACTCTTTAAAAAACAGTGACTCCCCAAATCTGGAGAGGAAAATGAACATCCAGATTCATGAAACGGGATGCTACAAATATAACAAGATAGGAATAAGACAAAGATGCCCACTCACCACTTCTATTGAATGTAGCACTGGAAGTCCTAGCCAAGGCAATTAGGTAAGAGAAAAAACAGTAAAAGTTATCCAAATTGTAAACTAAGAAGTTAAATTGTCTCTATTTGCAGACATCATCCTATATATAGAAAATGTTAAAGATTGCACCAAAAAAACTATTGAAACTAAAACAAATTAAATAAATTTTCAAAATTCAGTTATTTATTTTTATTTTTATTTGTTTATTTCAGGATATTATGGGGGTCCAAACATTTTGGTTACATGTTATGACTTTGCCACACCCAAACCATGATTTGAGGCATGCCCTTCCCCCCCCGACAATGCTCACCGCATCCATTAGTTGTGAGTTTACCCACCCCAACCTCCCAACCCCCAAAGAATATTATTACTGTGTGAGCACCTTAGTGTTGATCAGTTAGTGCCAATTTGATGGTGAGTACATGTGGTGCCTATTCTTCCATTCTTGTGATACCTCACTTCAGAGGATGTGCTCAAGCTCTATCCAGGAAAATATAAGAGGTGCTAGATCACCGCCATTTTTTATAATTGAGTAGTATTCCATTGTATACATATACCATATTTTATTAATCCACTGATGGATTGACAGGCATTTGGGTTGTTTCCACATCCCTGCAATAGTGAATTGTGATGCCATAAACATTCAAGTGCAGATGTCTTTATTATAGAATGACTTTGACTCCTTTCAATAAATGTCAAATAGTGCTATTGCTGAATCAAACCATATTTCTATTTTTAGCTGAAACCCATGTTTTAAATAAACATTAAAAAATAAGTTGCATTTCTATACAGTAACAATTAACCATCCAAAAAAGAAATTAAGAAATCAGTCTTACTTACAATACCATCAAAACAGTAAACATTTAGGAATAAATTTAAGCAAGGTGGTAAAAGTTGTATACACTGAAAAACTTGAAACGTTGGTGAAAAAATCTGAACAAGACTCAAATGAGTAAAAAAAAATCCAAGGTTCATGGATTATAAAAAGTAGCATTAAGATGTCCATACAATCAAAAGCAATCTACAGATTCAATATAATCCCTATCAAAATCCCATCAGCATTTTTCAATGAAAAACAAAAAACAATCAAAAAATTCACATGGAACCACAAAAGAACCCGAATAGCCAAAACGATCTTGAGCAAAAATAACAACGCTAGAGGCATCACATTCTGGTTTTAGAATATTCTATGGAGTTATAGTAATCAAAATAATATGATACTGGCATTAAAAGAGGCATATATACCAATAGAATAGAACAGAGAGCAAGAAATAAATCCACACTTTTACGACTAATTTATCTTCAACATAGTTACCGAGGGAACACAATGGGGAAAGGATAGAAAACTGGATATCCAAATATAAAAGAATGATGTTTGACCCTTATGTCACACTGTATATAAAAATCAACCCAAAACCAATTACAAATTTAATGTAAGACATAAAACTATAAATCTAATGGTAGAAAACATAGGGAAGTGTACGGAAGAAACTTTTTGATGTTGGCCTGGACAATAGTATTTTTCAATATGACTCAAAAATCATAAGCAACAAAATAAAAAATAGACAAATGGGATTTCATCAAAATAAAACCTTCTGCACAGCAAAGGCAATATTCAACAATGTGAAGAGACAATCTACCAAATGGCAGAAAATTGCAAACCCTGCATCTAATAAGGGGTTAATATCCAAAATATATAAGGAAATTAAACAACTCAAAAAAAAAAAAACAAATTAAAAAATGAGCAATAGACTATAATAGAAATTTCTGGAAAAAGGCATACAATTGTTCAACAGGTGTATGACAAAAGGCTCGACATCTCTAATCATCAGGGAAATGCAAATCAAAACCACAATGAGATATCACCTCACACTTGTTGGGATGGTGGTGTCTTAGTTTGTTTTGTGCTGTTAAAAAGGAGTACCTGAGGGCCAAGCGCGGTGGCTCACTCCTGTAATCCTAGCACTCTGGGAGGCCAAGGCAGGTGGATCGTTTGAGCTCAGGAGTTCGAGACCAGCCTGAGCAAGAGCGAGACCCCTTCTCTACTAAAAAAATAGAAAGAAATTATCTGGACAACTAAAAATATATAGAAAAAATTAGGCGGGCATGGTGGTGCATGCCTGTAGTCCCAGCTACTTGGGAGGCTGAGGCAGGAGGATCGCCTGAGCCCAGGAGTTTGAGGTTGCTGTGAGCTAAGCTGATGCCACGGCACTCACCCTAGCCAGGGCAACAGAGTGAGACTCTGTCTCAAAAAAAAAAAAAAAAAAGAATACCTGAGGCTGAGTAATTTACAAATAAAAATGCTTTATTTGGCTCATGATTCTGATGGCCAGAAATTTCATGATTGGGCATATGCTTCTTGTGAGAGCCTCAGGCTGCTTCCACTCATGGTGCAAAGTGAAGGGAAGATGGCTTGTGCAGAGATCACGTGGTGAAAATGGAAGCAAGAGAGATGGGGGGAGGTACCAGGCTCTTTTTAACAGCCAGCTCTCACAGGAGCTAACAGTGTGAGAACTCATTCACACCTTAGGGAAGGTATTAATCCATTCATGAGGGATCTGCACTCATGACTCAAACACCTCCCATTAGACCTCACCCTCATCATTGGGGATCAAATTTCAACATAAGATTTGCAGGGGGCAAACATTTACCACAGCAGATGTTCATTATCAAAAAGACAAAAGATAACAAGTGTTATGTGGAAAAAAGGGGTCCCTTTTATATTGTTTTTGGGAATGTAAATTCATATAGCCATTACGTTAAGAAGCCTGGAGAGTCCTATAAAAATTAAAAATAGAGCTACCATACAATTTAGGAATTCCACTGCTGGGTATATATCCAAGTGAAAGGAAATTAGTATTTCAAAGAGACAGGTACATTCTAATATACATTGCAGCACTATTTTCAATAGTCAAGATATGAAAGCAACTTTAGTGCCCATCAACAGTCAAACAGAGAAAGAAAAGTCAATGGAATACTGTTCAGCCTTAAGAAAAGAAAAAAATCCTGTCATTTGCAATAACATGGATAAGTTTGGAGGACATTACGCTAAGTGAAACAAGCCAGGCACAGAGAAGGTAAATATAGCATGATCTCACTTGCATGTGGAATCTAAAAAGTAGAATTCACTGAAGCAGAGAGTAGAATTTTAAATGTCAGGGTCTGGGATTTGGGGGAAATGAGGAAGATGTTGATCAATGGGTACAAAATTTAAGTTATGCAAGATGAATAAGTTCTGTAGATTTAATGTACAACACGGTGACTATGGTTAATAAAACTGTATTATGTACCTGAAATTTGCTTAAATGTTCTCACTGCAAAAATAAATGGCAACTATGTGAGGTAATGGATATATTAATTAGCTTGATTGTGGTAATAATTTTGTAATGTATAGGTGTGTCAAAACATCACCTTGTATAATAATGCACAAATTAAAATAATACACAAATTAAAAATACACAAATTTCATTTGTTAATTATACCTCAATAAAGCTGGAAAAAGTTGCTATAAGGTGAAATTGTGTCTAGTCCATTTTCTGTTGCTATAAATGAATACCTAAGACTGAGTAATTTGTAAAGAAAAGAAATTAATCTGTACAGTTCCGGAGGCCCGGAAGTACAAGGTTGAGGGGTCGCATCTGGTGAGGGCCTTCTTATTGCATCGTTACATGGGAGAAAGCATCACATGATGAGAGGGCAAGAGAGTGTCAGCTCAGGTCTCTCTTCCTCTTCTTGTTAATATAAAACCACAAGTTCCATCATAAATGCCACACCCTGATCACGTTGTCTAATCCTAATTAGATTCCAAAGGGCCTATGTTTTAATACGGTTACAATGAAGATTAAGTTTCAACATGAGTTTTGGAAAGGACTTTCAAATCATAGCAAATTGTCTTAACAGAAGTAACATTAATTGAGTTATTATTAGCTTTTAGAAGAATATACATTTGGAAGTCTAGTATAGCTTTATTTTACTATCATTATTGCTTTTTTTGTACTAACTCCTAAAGATCAATATATTTGACTCTCTGCTATCAGTATGAAATGCTGTTTTTCCCTATCCTTTATTTATTCTCTGTATTCCAATCCACTATGATGTTGTCCAATAGCAAGAGCATTGTGCCTAAGGGCTAAAGATATCATTTGGTGATAAAGGACACTCACTACTCCAGAGTGACCACCATCAATACTAAAATCCTATCAAGAATATATGTATTTTTTTATTTCAGCATATTATGGGGGCACAGATGTTTAGGTTATGTATGTTTCCCTTACCCCCCCTCCCCCCTGAGTCTGAGTTTCAAACATGTCCATCTCTTGGATGGTGTGCATTGCACTCTTTCTGTATGCATATACCTGTCTCCTCCTCCCTCTCCCCTCTCCCCCTCCCCCCTGCCTGACATCCAATAGATGTTATTCTTATATGTACACTTATGTGTTGATCAGTTAATACCAATTCTATCAAGAATATTTTGACATGCAAACTGAATTAGTGTAACTCTGAGCGCCAATTAACAAGAATAAAAATAGCAGAAAAGACTACGAATATAAATTCAAGGTGTAAAGTCACATTTACAGGTGAAAACTCATGAGGTAGTAAATATTTTACTTTATTTCTTAATAATGATATAAAATATGGATGTTTTTTCACTCTGGTGATAATTATTCGAGTGTGTGTACCCCTCTGCTACTAACTTCAAAAGCCAGGCAAGAGGTTTGTGGAGCAAAAACATTAAATTGTTCAATTCCATTCTTACACCCATCATTAGTTAAATGACTTGATTTTATATTCCTTTTAAATTTTGTGATAGGCCCATGACCAAGAGTCTAGCTAGGCTTTGGCGTCTCAGAGGATCCTGGAAATTACACACAATAACATGCTACGCTGTCTTCTAACTATTTGGCACATTTCTATCTGGCTGACGAGGCCGTTTGTGTCAAATTTCACCCTTGTCCTCCAAAATGCTCTCCACTGTCCATACACTGGCAGAGCTTTGACAGCTCTGAGACAGAATGCACAGATCCTGTATGACCTTTCACAGGCAATAGCATCTAGGTTAGTGGTTGCCCTTCCATGCTGATGATTTTTTGCTCCAGTAGCTAAGAACCTGTTCAAAAGGTTAAAGCTCAGCCAGGTTGCTACTGGGCTTCTTTGTCCCTCTTATTCTTACCCCTGTGCCTTTCCATTACATTTTAGAAGGATATACTGGTATTCAGCTCCAGCGTTCAGAAAGAGAACTGTCTACGAGTATCAAAGAATTACTCTATTATCCTTTGTACTACCTTTTAGTAGTTTACAGCTCAATGATAGGAAATGTTGAGCTTTTTGGATTGTGCATAGGCTTTCTGCTTCTTAGGCAAATGTAGTTCGTTAAATTCCTATTGTTTGTTTCTTCTTAATCACATGTATTTGGTTATTTTGCTTTCTTTCTTTAGACAAGAACAAGCTGTTTTTCTTTAATAACCTATAATTTGACTATCACATAAACGAGTGGAATAAAATATAATAATAACGCATATACCTATTGAGAAAATTTTTTTATTTCAGCATATTATGGGGGTACAAATGTTTATGTTATGTATATTGCTTTTGCCCCCCCAGTCAAAGCTTCAAGTGTGTCCATCCCCCAGATGGTGCACATCACACTCATTATGTAGATATATACCCATCCCCTCCACCCCCCTCCCATCTGCCCAACGCCTGATAAATGTTATTCCTATATATGCACTTAGGTGTTGATCAGTGAAACAATTTGCTAGTGAGTACATGTGGTGCTTATTTTTCCATTCTTGGGATACTTCACTTAGTAGAATGGGCTCCAGCTCTATCAAGGATAATACAAGAGGTGCTAGATCACCACTGTATTTTTATTATTTTCTCTTCACATTTAATCTACACACTACCTAGAATAGATTATTGTGAGTGGTATAGATAGGGGACATGTTTCATTTATTTTTCATATTGATGTGTAATCAACCCAGAATTATTTATTAAAGATGAAGTTTTTCCTTGCTGATCTAAAGAGACATCTTTATCAATCTAAATCTGTCCATTTGTGTACCTACCTATCTACTCTGTTTCTGACATTTCTATTCTATTCCAGTGGTGTCTTTGTCTATACTTGCGCCAAATCCTCACTGCTATAATAACTGTAGCTTAATAGCATGTCTTCTTATGTAGTGAAGGAAGTCCTTTGGTCATTTTCTTTTTCCAGACTGTTTTGGTTATTTTGTGTCCTTTTCATTTCCACATCAATTTTGGTATCAGCTACTCAATGTCTGAAGTAGTTTTGCTTGTTTACTGTTAGAAGTTTTTATATGGTGTGAATACAAGTTATTTGTCAATTAAATGTCTTATGAATATACTATCCAGTTTAAGACTTGTCTTGTCTCTCTTTATGGTGTCTTTTGATGAATAGAAGTTGTTAATTTTAATACGGTAAAATTGATCAGTCTGATCAGTCTCTATTTTTAGGGCTTACAAGTTTTGTATCATCCATGATTTATCTTCCGAGAGTTCATGAAGTTATTCTTTTATATGTTTTTCTAAAAGCTTATAGCTTTGCTTTTCACCTTAAAATGGTTAATCTACATAAATCAATTTTTAGAATGTACATTGTGAATTACAGGCCCAATTTCATATGTTCAATTGTCCCAACAACATATTGAAAAGTCTAATTTTGCCAACTCATCATACATCATATTTCTCACTTATGTATTGTTTTTGTTTGTGAATTCTCTATTGTGTTCAGTTTATCAGGTTGTCTGTCTCATCAGGGCTGACTTAATGCACTGACAATATAGTTTATAATAATATTTGACACCTTGCTAGGCAAATGTTCATACCATGTTTTTCTCCTTCACATGTCCTGGTTATTTTTGGACATTTTCACTTGAATATAAATTTTGAATCAGGTTGTTAAGTAGCAACAAAAAATATGGCAATGTTTTTAGTTGAAATTGCATCGAATCTAGAAATTTGCAAAATCTAAATTCTATATTCTAAAATAATTGACTCTACACGTTAGAATCCAGAATTTCAGCTTCATCAGGGCAGTGATTTTTATGTTTTGCTCACTACTGTATCCCATAGACCTAAAATAATGCTTAGTTATAGTAGGGACTCAATAAATATATGTTCACTAGTGACTGACAGAATAAATCTATAGATCATTTTAAGAAGATACATTTTTAGGATTTGCAGTCTTCTGATCCATAAACATGTTGTATGGCTGTATGCTGCAGGGCTACCCTAACAAAATACCACAGATTGGATAGCTTGAATAGCAGAAATTTATTTTCTCGCATTTCTGGAGGCTAGAATTTCAAGATCAAGGTGCCATCAGGGTTGCTTTCTGGTGAGGACTGTCTTCCTGGCTTGCAGATGACTGTCTTAGTGTTTCCTCACGTGGCCTTTCCTCTGTGTGAGTGCAGAGAGAGATCTCTGGTGACACTTCCTTTTTTAATAAGGATACCAGTTCTATAGGATTAGGACCCCACCCTTACGACCTCATTTAACTTTAATTATCTCCATAAATGCTCTATCTCCAAATACAGTCACAGTGAAGATTAGAGCATTAACATATGAATTTGGAGGGAACATGATTCAGTCCATAACAGCACCATTTATTTAAGTCTCCCTTAATCTTTTTAAATAAAGTTCTATAATTCCTCCAGAAAGGAAAATTTTCTAATAAGTATAATTTATATATTGATGTTATTAAAATATATTTTAAAAATTACATTTTTCCCCATTTGCTTTTGGTATATATAAACGTAATTTGATTTTCTTTAGTGATTTTTGTAATTAGCAATGTTGTTGAACTTTTTACTTAATTTCATGATTTATCCATAAATTATTTTGAGTAGTCTATCTACAGAGAAATATCATTCTTTTCAATTCTCATAGATTTGTTTTCTTGCCTTATGTTACTGAATAGGATCTTCAATGCAAAGTTGAAAAAAAAATCATGGTAGCAAGAACCCTTATCTAGATACTTCAGTCTGTAAACTGTGAAACATCTTCAATGTTCAATGACTATTAACAGACATACACATGTAAATGATTTTTTAATGTTTTAACCCTAAGTATTTTGTTTATTCTTGATTTGTAGGTATTTTTCCTTGTTAAAATATTATATCTTGCCTGCCACATTTTTTTCTTTTCATAAATGAACATTGAATTTTAACAAATGTGTTTTGTCTATTGAGAGAGCTCATTAATTTTTCTTACAGATGTGCTAATGTGGTGAATTATTAATTGATCTTCCAAAGTTATTATAACCTCTCTACATTACCACTGGTCTAGTTTCCTATTATGATGTTTTTGTCTTTACTACCAACAGCAGTGCTCTTCTTTGGCAGCTCATAATTTAAATATCTCATTTTCTTTTTGAGAACTAAGCAATACCATGGCCCAGGTTATACCATAATCAGTCTGAGTTTCAGCTTCCCTTCACTTTTTGTGCAACTTGCTTTTGATCAACATCTCTCTGCTTTTTACCTCATGAGAAAACAAGCTTTTAAATTAACCCTCTACATGCAGGTGTATTCAATATACAGAAATTTTATTTTCCCCTCAGGGGAGAGAAAAATATAGATATGGCCAACAAAATTTTTTCCTCACATTAAAGGTTTAGAGACAACACTTCTGTTTTCAAAATTCCTTCTAGGTCAAAAGCCCCAAAGGGAGGGAGTTTTGTTATGGGTACAAGTACAAGTGAAACAAATTAATTAGAATCAAGGAATATACTGAAGTAGCATTGTGGAGAATTCTTTCTTTTCTGTTCTTAGCTAAATGCATTAGAACAAAAAAAATGATGACCTTCATAGATAAGGTTGAAATGAAATAAAAATGCTTTCACTTCCTTTTTAACCCTGAAGGTTGATTTTTATCAGAACACTTAAATGAATTTAGAAAGGATATCTATGAGCAGGGGTGAACTTTCAATTTACTTTTTCATTTTCCATTCTTATTGGTCAATTGTATTTCCTAGGACTGTCACCTAGCATTTGTTTATTAGTATTAATATTAAATTAAATAACTTTACTTAACTAGAAAACTGATGTTTTACTTTTTAATATGACATATATGTTGATGTTTCTGCAATATATATAACTGTAAAAATGTGAACCCTCTCCTGGAGTATATTAATGTACTATATTTACATATTGTCTTTTCCATTCAATTATGTTTAGTATTCAGACATCTTTTAGTTTTAAATATACTGTTTGTCACAGATTTCGCTGATGTATAATCCAATATCATTAGTTATTTGTTTTTCTACTAGCATAATTTAGCTGCACAGAACTCTCTTAATCTTAGACCAGTTTTTTGTGTGCTTGCTATGACCACATTTATAGGCACTTTACTTATATTACGTCATTAAATATGGAATACCTGATTTTGAATCAAAATTTTAGTTTATTATATCTCAAACAAGAAACAGTACAATTAAGCGAAGAACATACCTAAACTATTAACACAGTTTTGCTGTCTTAACAGCAGCTTGTTTATGTCAGCAGTGAGGAAGCCTGGAGAGCTAGTGGCAATGAAATCTCAAAAGGCATTTTCCACAGCTTGTTGAGAATTTAATATTTTTCCTTGCAAGAAGTGTTCCAAAGGCTGGAAGAAGTTATAGTCAGTTGGGGCAAGGTCTTGTGAATATGGTGGATGACAGAGAGTTTCCAAGTCCAGCCTCTGTAGTTTGAGCAGCATTGTTTGTAGGATATGTGGTCGAGCGTTGTCTTGCAAGAGGATTGGCCTGTCTCTATTCACCAGTCTCGGCTGCTTAATCACAAACATCTTCATCATTTCGTCCACTGGTTGCAGTAGATATCCGGTATGATTGACCAGGTTTCATGAAGCTGTAGTGGATAATACAAGCCCTGGACCACCAAACAGACACCATTAGCATTTTTGGATGAATACTGGGTTTTGGACTGTGTTTCAGCATTTCGTCTTTATCCAACCGTTATGCCAAATGTTTGCAATTGTCAAAAAGAATCCATTTTTCATCACACGTAACAATACGGTGTAGAAATGGTTCACCTTTTTGTTGTTACAGCAAAGAAAGGCAAGCTTCAAGACGGTTTCTCTTCTGACACTTGTTTACTTCGTGCGGAACCATCTATACAGCTTCTTTACCTTGTTGATTTGTTACAAATGGTCCGATATTGTTAGAATAACCTCAAACCTTGTTGCTAATTCGTGGGTAGGTTGGTATGGATTCACTTCCACTTCAGCTTTCAGCTCATTATTATCCAGATTGGTCTCAGGTCGCCCATGTGGCTCATTTTCAAGTTTAAAATCACCAGAATGGAACTTCTCCAACCATTGATATACTGTGTGTTCATTAGCCACATCCTTCCCAAACATTTCATTGATATTTCACACTGTGTAGCTAGCATTGGTTCCACGATGGAACTCATATGCAAAAATAACATGAATTTTTGACTTATCTATGGTTTCACAAAAATTGCTGTAAATAAATTTGAAAGAGAATCACAGGTCAAACCATGTGTTTGAAATGAGGATGCACCTTCACAATAAAAATTTAAAAAGTAGTGTCAAAGTGAAATGTCAGAAATACCAACTGTCAGACTTAGTACTTAAGGAAATTGGATATTTATTATGCCATTTAATCTGAACAAAAGTCCTATAAGGTAGATAATATTCCTCTCATTTTCCATATGAGAAAAACTGAAAGTCAGAGAAGTTAGGTAGTTTACCCATGGCCACAAATCCAGCTAGTAAGTGTCAGAGTCAGATTAAATCCAAGTTAATAAGTTGCTGAAATCTGGTTGGAAATAAAGTTGGAGTGAGAGAATTGCTAACTGCTTTAATATTCATCCACTGATGCATCAAATATTTAGTGAACACTGAACTCCAGGGTAGTAATGTGTGTGCAATAGTTAAGTAAAACCACGATGTCACAGAGATTCATCAGTTAGGCTTCATAAACACTAGGTGGGTAGAGAAATTCTTTTTTTTTTTTTTTTTTCAGTGTTTCTTCTGCGCGAAGTTCTGTACTGGGTGTCTAACATACACCATCTAACTGAAACCTCACAAAACCCTTTGAGGTAGCTATTTTTATTTCCCTTTTATAACCAAGGAAACTGTAACACAAAAGAGTTTTAAACCTGTAGGCTACATATGCCTACAGGTTGAGCATCCCTAATCTGAAAAATTCAAAATACAAAATGCTCCAAAATCCAAAACTTTTTGTGTATTGACATGACTCCACAATTGGAAAATTCCACACCTGACCTAATGTGATAGATCACAGTCAAAACACAGTCAAAACTTACTTTCATGCACAAAATTATTTAAAATATTGTATAAAATTACTCTCACTCTATGTTTATAAGGTGTGTATGTAAAAACACAAACGATTTTTTGATTTAGACTTGTGTCCCATCCCCAAGATATCTCATTATGTATCTGTGAATATTGAAAATCTAAAAAAAAAAAAAAATCTAAATCCAAGCACTTCTTGTCCCAAGCATTTTGAATAAGGGATACTCGACTTGTACATGGGACTTGACTTATTCCTAACCAACAATTCTAAATCATCCAGATTTTTAATGTATGTTTAATGTCATTGGTACTTCCTGATGCTAAAGTCACAGAATCATCTATCTTGAAATTATCTTAATAATAATCAAAGTCAACTCTTTTATAGCAGAGCCAGGACTCAAGGCTGCTAATACTTAGATCAGTGGTAAGTTTCTTTCTCTGCACCAGGCCCTTAATGGACTTGATCTATTGCTATACAGAATTGTTGAATGGCATGCTCTCTAGCAACTTAGTTTGTTTACAATTCACTTTTTGTCTTGCTGTTTCCACCAAAGCAATATATAGATATGTCATTTTAGGTGTCAGGGATCTATTCCCTTGCAAGATTTCATGAAAATCCAAGTTAACCAAGGTTAAAATTTAATCACTTAGATGTGGTCACAGTAGTATTTTCACATTTTATGTATAACCATTTTCACTTGTTTTTCCGTTCTCCCTTTCATTCTTCATTTTACCATAAATCAATAGTAGAATATTTTTCCTCAGAGCCATATTGTTTCTCACTTGGTTGTAGCTTTCCAAGAAACAGTTTGCAAAAGGGGTTTAATTTTACTATTTTATAGTTAAAGCCTGTGGAGGAATAAACGATGCTGATATTTTATTATGTATTCACTTCATTGTGAATTCCTAATGAATTGTTTTAATATTTAATACAAAAAAGTAATCTGCATGGTCCTAAATTTTGGTGAATCCTACCCTTGAAATCTTTTAAAACACCCCTACCTCTACTCCCAAAAAGCACTGAATTACAAAACATCTTTTTCAAAAATTAACTCATTAATTTAGGAGAAGAAAGGTTATTTGTGTCAATAAATATCAGAAATAGAATTATGAGATAATACTTGATTCTTATGGTCAAGCTTCAATCCATTGATAGATGTAGTTTTCTGTTATTAGATATGAGGAGGAGAGACTGGCAAAGAGCCCCTGGGGTTTTAGCAGATACCTTAAATGAAGGTGATCAAATATTTTTCTTCGCATGTATTACTTTTATTTGCTCATAAACCTTGTCTAAAATAGGTAATCAATATTGAGAATTACATGGCAGAGGGGGAAATTCACGTAGATTGAAATTTACGTTTAAATTATTTATGGCTTTGTAAGAAAATAATAAGAAAATAAGATTTCACTTTTGTCCTTAAGCCTTATCAAAGGCTCTTAAGCCTTGTATTGGGAAAAAAACTGACACAAATCATCATCACAGAAAATACTATACAGCTTACTAAATCCAACATGATGCTAATCCAATACTATCTAGTCACATTTGCTGAGGAGACATGTAACAATTTTCCTATGATTTTTATGGTACTGAAACACATCTGGTTCACGTTCTAATTATTTGGGGAACTTTTTAATCTCTCATTAGATGACATGCTCCTTGAAAGCAAGGACAATACATTATTCATGTTTGTTCTTACTCATGCATATCAATTGAGAGACTTTAAATGGGTTACTTAGCTTTTGTGTAACAGTTTCTTTATTTATAAAATGAAGACACTAATTCTTATATGTAGAAAGTATTTAGCACCATGGTAGTTATACAATAGAAACTCAGTACATGCTAATTTATTTTTTCCACATGTGTTACATACAAAAGGTGATAGGCAAATATTTGATGAATAAGCAAATGAATTATTGAATGATAGAAACCTCTGTAACTTGAATTTACAGTTTATTCTAGAAGAAATTAGCAAAATCAAATTTAAAAAACCCAGAAATCTATCGAAGATCCCTCATCTTACATTTTGGTTAAATAAATAATCTCTTCTAGACAGTGGCAATATGATCATCCTTTTTAAAAAAAACAGAGCACATTGGTCATTTAATGCACCATCTTAGTTACCACTTGCGTTATATTAGATCATCTTTCTAAGTATTGATTACCTCCCCATCCCATCTCCATGGACAGAATATAGCCTTACATTCCTTGATTTTAGGCTTAGCCAATCACTTTCTTTGACACATGCTATACTTATTACATTTATAGATGTCAAGAACCCCAAAAGTAAAATCATGGCAAGATGACATTTTCC
The DNA here is from genome assembly GCA_004363605.1 of Indri indri. NCBI lineage: Eukaryota > Metazoa > Chordata > Mammalia > Primates > Indriidae > Indri > Indri indri. Next base: position 36,512 of record RJWJ010003630.1, read on the forward strand.
CTCCAAATAGGGAATAGACTAAAAAAAGCATCTTAAAAATGTAATGAAAGCATTAATCACAACCTCAATAGGCTAAGGGAAGAAGCAAGGCACTGGATTTTAAACCTACGGTCCCTAAACCCCCAAATATTCATGAAGATAATAATAGGTATCTGTGTGCTATTTTAAATACTTAAAAAACTTAAAGGAAAACAGCATTTATAAGCTCTAAACTCTAGGCTAAACAAGATGAGAAATTTCTTTAGTTTTGGCTGAGATTTTATCAACTCAGTGGTAAAAATCGTGCGCATTAAACCACACATGTCACATATAAATGATAATCTCCTCTAGTAGCTTTAAGTGGGTGGCTCTAAAACTTCATGTAATTTCAAATTGAAAGAACCATCCCAGAGATGTCTTTGACAGCTATAGCAATGTAAAAAGAAAATAATCATAGTGATAGATTTTTCTAGTTTGGCAGCATATGAAAGCCTGGCCTTTCAGAATTTTCCTAAATTTTAGGTTCCTGTGTGCTTCATAAGGTTATTGTGCCCTTTGAAGAATAGAAATATATTTTAGAGATGTGTTTCCTTGACCAAATTGCAATTTTCATGAGGCTCGGCTGTAGAAAGCTTGCATGTAGAAGAGTATTTATAAAAGGGCTTGTAACCTATTTTTACATAATGTTATATCACTACCCAACAAAATAAGGATGAAAGTCATATGGAAAATGCTTCTCAATATAATGGTTGTAATTTGGTCATTAGAACAGCTGCACAGAGTGATAGAGTCTATGTACAGACTATGGACAAAATGTTGATTCCTTTACACTTCTGATAGCTAGAGCAGCTCTATTTGGTAACTCCATCTGGTTCTTCCCTGTTATAAAGAGATATTGGGAAGCTCAATATTTTGAAATTAGTCATTACACCTTAACTTACTGCCTCTTCCTTCTTTTCCACTTCAGAAATCTGCATTAGATTTCACAGACCAGCAAACCAAGTGCTGTGATGTGTCATGCCCAGTTACTTTAGTGACATTGTGTTCATTACGGACACAGCCTAATGCAATGTGACTGATGTAATCAGACATGATGTATCACACAATGAGGTGTCACCCTGAGATATCTAGAGAGATATGGCTTTTTTAAAACATGTTTTAAAGTTGAAAGATAAGAAAATGAACAAATGACTCAATCTGGACAATTTGGGAAAGATATGTTATAAAAAATAAGTTATAGAAAACAGCAAAAAGTAAAAATGTTTTTCTTTACCTACATTGAAATATTTGTAAGGTGAATGTGCATATGTGTGTGTTTGTCTGTGTGTTACTATGTTGGCAGTGGTGAGCTAGAGTGAGCCTTAGTAATTTAACTTTTCAAACTATCTTTAATAGAGAAAAATACATTGAAAAGAATTTAAACAGTAAAGGTAGCATCATTATAGAAATCGCTTTGCACACTATATAATACAAGATACACAAATTTGGTGCTTAAAACAATGTTTTATGTGGCCAGGGAATGAAACATAACTATGTAGAGTATTTATTGGTGCTATTTCCAGTCTTAACTATTATATCCTATGATTACACCAAGCCATATATAACTGGTTGAAAAACACCTGGAACTAGTGTCTAGAAATAGGAAGCAGCTATTAGCTTGCTTATTAATAATTAGTGTTCTATTTATAGTTCGATTATGAACTAATAATCATTAGTTAGGTAAATTAACTCTCGGTACATAGTTGAAGCAAGTCATTCTGAGAATGTACTGAATGAAGTGGGTCTATGTTCATAAAATCCCAATAAAACACTGTTGGCTGAACAACTACTATTTAATGTGTACATGTCTGATTTTAAAAGACAATTATAAACTCAAGGAATGTATAAGCAAGATCACTCAGGAGCTTATTATGATTATGTAGGCAACAGATAATGAAGGCCTAAAATAACTTCATGGCAATGAGACAGTGGATCTGAGGAGAGGGATTCATTGCTTACAGAATTATAAACATGATTATTATTAATGAATTAGGTTATATGCACTATATTTTTATGGACCAAGTTCACTGTGGGAAACTATCAACGAATTTATTTTGCTAATGGAATGACTTTGACATTATATAAAAAGGACATCTGCACTCGAATGTTTATAGCAGCACAATTCACAATTGCAAAGATGTGGAAACAACCCAAGTGCCCATCAATACATGAGTGGATTAATAAAATGTGGTATATGTATACTATGGAGTACTATTCAGCTATAAGAAACGATGGCGATATAGCACCTCTTGTACTTTCCTGGATAGAGCTGGAACACATTCTACTAAGTGAAGTATTCCAAGAGTGGAAAAATAAGCACCACATGTACTCACCAGCAAATTGTTTTCACTGATCAACACCAAATGCACATATAAGAATACCATTTATTGGGTGTTGGGCACGTGGAAGGGGGAAGGAGGGGATGGGTATATACATACATAATGAGTGCGATGCGCACCATCTGGAGGATGGACACGCTTGAAGCTTTGACTTGGGGTGGGCGGGGAGGGCAACACACGTAATCTAAACATCTGTACTCCCATAATATGCTGAAATAATAATAAAAAAACAAAAGTATAAGCCGCATAGAGAATAACAACTATGAAATGAGTTGCATACAACCGCTCAAGAAAATGAATGAACAGAATAGCCTTATGTATACATGCAATCTATAGTTTTGCCTTAAATTTAATTTAATTTTTTCTCAAAGTTATACCTGTATGGAGTTTGAAAAGTCAAATTATTCCACATGGAAATAATGGAAAATGAATTGATCAGTCCCCAGCCCCCTTCGTAATTGATTCCTCTTCTCTAGAAATAGATTTCCAACTTGTAGCTATTATTCCCACAGTTCTAAATAGTGTGCTTATACTAGGAGTATTCATTTTTTTCTACTTTTATATTACTTGTTGACTTCCTATTTTGGAAGATGAGAATTTGCCATTATATTCTCCATCTCCAATAAAACTCAAGTTATCTTCCTTGTCTGCTTCCGTTATACTTACAGTATTTTTCATTAAGGAAGCATTCATTATTCACATTGTTATAATATATTTTATTTTCCCCGGAATTAAAAATGGCTCTTTTTTGGTTTGTTTTATTTCCTTGATTATCTCTGAACCTATAAATAGTCCATAACTACACTTCCAGTAACGTAAGACTCGTTTCAATACACTCAAATAGCAAATAATCTGATTTTTTTCTTTCTTTTTTCCTCCCTCCCTTCCTTCCTTTCTTGCTTCCTTCTTTCATCCCTCCCTCCTACCCTCTCTCCCTTCATTCCTTTCTTTCTACATCATGAAGGAGTACTTCAACTTTATGCTCTGTGTGTGCATATTTATATAAATATACATAAATATTTATATATAAATATTTATATTTACATAAATATACACCATATATATATATATCTCACCTGTCTATGTGTGTGTGTATGTATTTGTGTATTTGAAGGGCTATGTACATTGTTGGAGCTTGTTGATTGGTGTACTTCATTGCTTATTGTTGTGATCGTGATGGGGTGGTTTCGCTGAGGGACCTCCAACAGCCAATTTTTGCAGGCTTTCATTTCTCTGATAAATTAGTCTGCATTATTATGATAACTGCTAAAATGTTTCCCTGACAAGAATGATATATGTCTTTTAGCAGTACTTTTATTGTCTTAACTAATAAAATAATCCTAATAGCAATTCATATTAAATATAAAGAGACTTTTGATTACCTTTTCTTCTCTTTCTGAGTTACATTTATATTTAGTTAAGCTCTTTGGAAATATTTATGTCATTATTTATTGTTCTTATTATTAATATCTGTGACTAGATTATTAAATTCCTTTGGCTAAACATAATCTCACTACTTTGTATGATTCTTTCAATTTTTTTTTTTATTTTGAAATGCTCATATATTCACACGAAGTTGCAGTAATCATACAGAGAAGTCTCATTTAGCCTTGATCTAGTTTCCGATGGTTACATATTTCCCTATAGGATTGTGCATTTTATATACAGACTTACAATTAATAATTGTGCTCTTAAATATATGAGGCTTTTATTATGGTACAGTGTTAGACAACCGGCATTTTAATAGTGAAGGCAGATATGCTGTCTATATCAGCATAAATCAGGTAAATTACAGAAACCACCGTGAATTAGAATTCATTCTGGCAGACAATGGTGACAAAAAGTATTTCTGGTTTTCAGAGACCTCTAGAAGAGTTGGCATATTGGTTTCAAAGTGCAGAAATCTTATGATTTCTTTTATTAATAAATGCTCTTTTAAAATGAAGATTAGTAAAATCCTGGACATTTACTATAGGTAACCATGTTCCAGCCTTCAAGTTTTCATAGAGATTGAGAACAATATGGAATTTACAAAAAGAAATAGATTTTGTCCTTGAATAAACAAATAGTATTTGAAAAGTTATTTACACATACGTTTCTGTGTTCTTGTGTATATGAAGTCATCGTTAATATTGAGATAAAGCCTTTTAGAACTAAAGGGGACCTTAGAAGAAAGCAATCCTTTCATTTTCCATAGAATTAGGCCAAGGTCCAGAGAGATGCAACGACTTTTCCAAGTCACATCAGATCATCTGGCTTCTAGTTCAGTGTTTAGTAAGACATGATTAATTAACCTGCCATGTATTACCACAACATTGGGTATATAAAATAAATAGCACAATGTGAAATATGAATAACTATATTTTACATTATGTAGTCACAATTTCAAGTTAAAATTTTACTTTCCATCTTAGTTTACCCATTTAGACGCAATTGATCAGATACTGACAAGCACATTTGTTTGAAAATATAGAAATGGAAATTAGAATCTCCCAGACTCCTGAGAAGTTTATTTTTAGACCTAATAATGTTAGCTTATTGCAGAGAGGAATGGGTCTGGGACAAAGTGTAAGAGAACAAGGCTTACCACTCACACATTAGTAAGATAAATTAGTTTAAGTGGGATCTAAAGGGATTCACAAACCTTGCATTTTTTGCTTTATTCTTATTTGTTTTCTTGATACAACCACTAAAACTCCTGTTAATGGTCTGTTCCTGAAAAACAGATCCAATTTTGATACATTGGGGAAAATCTAGAAGTATTAGATTTACGTGACCTTACATTCATATAGACCTCACATCTAGATGGGTAAGATCTTAATATAAAATTACGGATTTTTCCCACCAATGTCAACTGACGTTTACCTTTTGTATACATGTAGGCTGTAAGATTAATGTCTTTACTATATAGGTTTTTCTGCCTTTTTTAAAAATCTGGCTTCTTTCACTCAGAATATTTATTTTAATTTCACCCACTGTTGCATGTAAGAAGTTCATGTCTTCTAATTGCTGTGTAGTATTCCTCATACACTGCAGGTGGGAATGTACAGCCACCTTGGAAAATAGTTCGGTATTTTCTTAAAAGTTAAATGTACATGTACCATTCTACTCTTAGGTATTTTCTTCTTTTTTTTAAATGCAAAGCTTGACTTGAGACAGTGATCTTGATTTAGTAGCTCTCGGACGGGGTCATGACCAGTATGACACAGCACATTGTGTTTTAGTTACAGATTGCATATATAAAATACCTAGCATACTAGCTAGAACATAGTATATTTTAATAAATGCTGACTTTCTTTCCTTTATTTCTATATTTATGTATTTCTTCCATTAGACTCTGGGCTGCTCAACAGTGGGATCCATGCCAATTTTATCACAATAGTGCACATATCATGTGGTACAGAGACTGGTACATTGCAGGCACAGTCCTCAATAGGAGCTTGTCATATTATTGTATTATTCTATAATAAGATATTACAGTAAGGAGTCATATTTCTGGGGATAAAGTTGAATCTGTGGTCTATGTAAAACCTAAGATAATGAATGTACCTATATAAGAGTTTATAAAGTTTGAAAGATTTACATGAAAGAAACAACATATAAAAGAATCTACATATAAATGTGTTTCAGTACAAAAAGATAGCTTACAATTAATAGGTTTTGAGCTTATTTAGGTCAGGGATTATGCCTTTCACCTCTTGGATAACTCCTTAGTACCCTAAACAGTATCGTGTTCTTGGAGGAAGTTTAATTAATGTTCAATTGATTGACTGTGACTATCTTTGCCCTTAAAAAAACTGCTAAAATTTTCACTTCTCAAGTTATTTTTCTTCCCCCTAGCTCATGCTAATATGCACTCAGTAGAAACCTAATGTTTTATGCAACATGTTATTTGGAGTTTAAAAAGGGAATACCATAAACACAGTGAACAAAAGTTGGGATGTTAAACTTTGTGAATCTAGTTAGTAAAGGCCTTTTGGGAGAGTAAAGCCAAGGCAAATGCTTCTGACTACATTCAATCTCTGCTATTCTTATTCTTCTCTTAGCAGTCTCTGTATTGTCCACGTACTTCTCAGGTTAATTTATGAAAAATGCTTCTAAATTGCCATTTCTTTTAGAGATGCTTGCTTGTCTGATTTTACTAAAATTTCAGGGGCAAATGGTAGGCTTACATCAGATAAAAGCAAAAATTAGCTTCATTTTTCTTTATTGTGCATGAGAATTGGCATACACAACAATGAGTAATCTGCCATCCAGGCCCTTAATGACAAGAAAGAAAAAGATCTTTTGTGTTTGGTGGATATGCACAAGGGCAAAGTAGATTAGTGTTTAGTTATGAGAAGAATTGGATCAAAGACTGGGCATGACTGTTCTAAATCATGCATGCCTTAATAGTAGCTTACCCTTGAGGGTCCACACAGAAACAAAGCCATAAGGGTCAATGAGCAAATTCAACTATTAAAAATGTGTATATTAATGAATATCTGATATTTTAGGAAACAAATATGAGAATATAAAATTATTATGCACTGAAGTGGTTCACAGTGTAGGAGAGGACACAGAGATATAGGCCAAATGCAGACTTGGCAAGTAATTACTAGAAAACAGAATAGAAAGAGTAACATCATAGAAATCCAGACAAAGAGTAAGGCAAGACAAAAAAAAAGCAATTAAAGTCAAGGGAGATGGCTTAAAGGAGGACATGACTTTGGAACTGCTCTTTGAAAGATAGATATGACCTTGACAGTCAGAGATGGAGCTGAGGTCACTCCAGGGAAAGGGATCAGCATGAATAAAAGCAAAGAACTAAACAAGTGCAGTTTAAAGTGCTTGGAGGAGAGGAGAGGATGATCACAATTCAGACTGAAGAGGAAGGTTGACAAAGATTACGGGAATTTTGAATACCACGAATAATTTAGATATCATTCGAAAGGCAATGGGCAGTTTTAGAGAAAGTGAATGTCATGATCAATTTTGGAATTTAGGGAGATCAGTGTGGTAGGAATGTAATGGTTTAGAACCAACAGAATTGGAGGAAAAAGGAATATTAAAACAGCCCCCAAGCATAAAATAAAGGTTTGAATTAGGGCAGAATGGATGAAGAGAAAAAGAAGGTGTGAGAAATATTGTGCAGTGGAAATCAGCAGATAATGTAGTCAGAGATCAACACCAACACTTCTAGCATAGAGAATGTCAATACAGAGAACACAGGAAAAGGAAGAGGACTTGATGTCAAACCATTGCAGGTGAAATGAATGTCAGGGAATTGAATAGATTATGAGAAGGCTCAAGTAGGATCAACTGATCATTATTTATCAGTCCGTATGATTCTAAGACAAACTTCAAATCAAGAATTGGTGAATCAGTGGTTTTCCCTACATATATTTAAAAGTGGGTTAATAACCTACAACATTACTTGGACTCATATCTTTATACTTTTGAAACAATTTTATTTGAAAACAACTTTTGAAGAGATCAGTGAATTATAGAGAAAGTATATGAGGAATATTTTCATACAGAGTTAAGCATATAGAGCTTACTTAAATAATTGAAATGCAAGTCATCCTTGGCTCTGTATTTGCAAAAAACTTGGTGGACATGGCTGGAAAAATTGCACCAGGAAATCAGAGGTTTGGCAGTGAATTCTCCACATATTCAAGTGTTTTGTTGTTGTTGTTTGGTTTGCTGTTCAGATGTGAGTCATCTCATGTGTAAAATAAGAAAATGAGTGTTTTAGAAACACAAAGCTTCATTTTTGCTACATACTAAGGAATAGGAAATTTCTAGGGAAAGTGTAGTTATTTCCAGGCATGGCTAATTATTCAAGCAAAGTGCTGAAGGACATGTCGAGGGCTACCAGGCAGATTTAATGATTAGGGACGTTTGGACAGAGATTACAGCACGTGCAAATGCGGTAGATGTTTATAATTACATTACAGTAACACCATCAGCTGCTGGGGTGCTTCTGTGGTCTATTCCGTCGTTATTAAAATCCTGTAGCTAGAATTCATCCAGAGACTATGGTGTTAAGACAAAGGTAACTATAGCAGCAGCACCCATAGCTGCAGGGAATCATAGTTCTAAGTGAAGTAAAGAGATGTTATCCTTGAGAAAACACTGTAGGTATGATTTGAAGGCAAAAAGAAAATGCCAATGTCCATAATTTAATATGTACACTACTATAGTCACTGTCTAATCACAATTGGCATTGAAAAAGATGACATTTCTCTTGTAGACAGGAGTGCTTTCCAGTAAGCGGTGTCCACTGAATCTATATTTCTAATGCATGCCTCCTCAATCACAGGGACCAGGACAAAAAATCCTGCTTTACTTAGGTAACTAATGCTCGCTGTCGACATACAATACGACAAAATCTTTGTGGCTCACGAAAAAGCAGATGCTTCCAGATGGACATTTCTCTTGTACAGCTTTACCCCAAGCAGTGACTCAGAGATGCAGCCTCCTTATATTTAGTGGCTGTGCCAATGTTGAGGGCTTTCTTAGAGCACTGCATTAGATAAGATAATGCACATTTACCAACAGTTGAGAGGGGGACAGAGAGAGAGAGAGAGAGAGAGAGAGAGAGAGAGAGAGAGAGAGAGAGAGATAAAGAGAGAGAGAGGGAGATCATGGAAGACTATGAAGATTTTTAGAGGCCCAGTCTGGAAGTGACATCCATCACTGTGCACTTTCCACATTCCAGAACTAGTTACATGCCACTACCTGGATGCAAAAGGACTGGGGCATGTGATCTTTTTGTATGTACAGGAGGACAAGGAAATATTGTGGACACTGGATCCCCAGAATATCACAAGAGGACACAGTTTACATGAAATTTAACTATGGCCATGGAGAAGGCACAGAGCATTCCTGATTAAAGAGAAAGATTCCAATAAAACATCTGAGGATTTAAGGTTACACAATTTTCACATAAAAAGATAAAGATGAGATCGGGCACGTTGAGGGTGGTATAGCCCACACTTCACTGCTGTTCAATATGTCCATATAACAAATCTGAAGGAATCTATAAAAATAATTTGAAAAAGAGAAAGAATCATCAATGAATTTTTCTGTCACATACTTCAGCCTGTGTGATTATGGCATGATCTGATGAGAACACAGCTAAAAGTTTAAATACTTACTGTTTTGATTTCATCACTAATTAGTTATGCGACCTTTGGTACAGTGCATAACTATCTCAATCTTATTTATCCATCTGTAAAATGAAGCTACTAATTCTAGGCTTTATATTTCACAATTTATACAAGATAGCTTTGATAGACCTAAAGTGAAAGTAGCACAATGCAAATCATATAGTAACCTTGAGTCAGGGAACCGACAGGCACTACTTCAGACATTGTTATAGGCATCACTTCAGGCATTGCTGAATTGTTCAGGGACTGTTTAACTGAGTCAGCGAGTCTTTGTTTTGAGCTACCCTGATCAAAAGAAGATGGAGGCAGGACAATCTCCAACAGGTTAGAACCAAGATGGTGGAGAAATTGATGATCTCCTGACCTTACAGCATCATTATACACTTCATTACCATAAAAGTTTCTAAGAAAACCTCGCACTCCCATCATGCACCTGACAACATGACACTTCCTGATTGACTATATTTAGTCAAAAGGAGGGTGTCACCCTAACTGCAGGAAAACACTGCACCTTTCCAAGAAATAACACGAATATTCCTCCCCTTGTTTAGCCTATAATTAAGCTGTTGCTTAAATAGAGGAACTAAAGGAAGCATGAGGCTGGTTGTCCTCTGCAGGGAGAACTAGCCTCTACTCTGTGGAATAGATTTTCTATATTTTCTAAATAAAACTCATTTTCATTTTATACTGTCAGCATGTTCCTGAATTCTTTCTTGCATGAAGCCAAGGACCACTTGGACTTCAAGTGGCTCCCAGCATTGGAAGTCACTTTCCTGTGGCAACCTGACATCCCAAGTTGGAATAACTCTTATGCCTCCATTTTTTTTCTGCCAGATCTGGTATCTCCAGGGTTCCTTTTTATCACATAAGAGTTGTTGTTAAATAAAATATGATGGGCTGACAGAGAAGGCTTTATGGTCATTTCATCCCTGTACTTGTCTTTGGTTACCCCAGTGTGGACAAATTAGTACTTTACAGAAGAAAAATGTGCATTTTATAGGCCAGATCTACTGAGAGATGTTGAATATAATAAATAAAATAATAGGCAGAAGTAACAAATTTTGTTTGAACAATATCTAGCTGAATTTGCAGTTCCTTTAAGATAAAAATAAACCCAATACTAGAAACAAAGACAATTGGATCTAAAGGTAGAATAAAGATGGACTTTTCCCCTGTCTTTCCTACTACTTCCAGTTTATTTTTAGTACCATTTAATGAAAATATTTTCCTGAAGCAGGGTAGCACAGTTTCATAGTAGCTTATTGCAAATGCAACATAGCTAAAGTGTTACTACATAGGGTAAATGGAGGTCACATCTGAATAGGAATAGATGACAGAAGTCAAATTAACAATTGGCATTTTAAGATCAGACTCTTACTTATTTTACCAAATATTTCAAATGTATATCATGAGTTTTTCATTTGATTATGACTCTCAAATAGGAGAGGATTGCATATGGTGAACATAATTTTAAAACCACAGAGAGGCCAGGCCATTGAATATGTTAAAATAATTATATGAGAGAGGCCATTAGAATGAGGATGCTCTAAAAGCTTGGGTTCCTATGTAAGCAAACAAAATCTACCTCAGACTCATTTCCTGTAAGCAGCTAATTTGAAAAAAACACAAAACCTAAGCTCAGCAAATCACAGGTGGCCAACTGGGTATTAGTTCTATTGCCTGGAGCTTCCCACCAGTATAGTTCAAATAAAGCAATTTCTCAAACTTTAACCAATAAATTCTTTGTTCTGCTTCTACATTTACCCTATAAAAATTTTCCCTTCTACCTTAAGTCTCACACCAAAGATGATGATATATATTATAAATATGTCAACCTGAATATAAACAGCAGATGTTTCACTAAACTAACATAAACTCAGAGAATATAGTCAATTCCCATTTTTTCTTAGCTGATTTTTATACAGCCATATATATTCATTTCGATTCAACAAGTTTTTAAAAAGAATTTTTGCTGTGAATCCAGCCATATTTATGAAGCACGGAGATATTTATAATAAATAGAAAGTATAGGCCCAGTTCTCAAGGAGGTGTTTCTATTTTAGGCATGCATAAACAATACCCAGATCAAAATCAGTTTTCTCCCATGAAGATCCCCATAAATTAAAACTTAAAGAAACTCATTGATCTTATAATACAAATGTTATAATTTTCATTAAATCAATTATATAAAAAGGATCAACTGAATTCTTTTTTCTTATTTATAGGATATCTTAATTCAGCAAAGTAGTACCATTACTTCTTTTCTTCAGAATAAAATTCTGAGGATTATTAGGGCATAACCTCCTAAAGTAAGCTTATTACATTTATTTTAAGAAAAGCATTGAGAAAATTTCATCGACCCATGAGAAAATATTAGCACAATAAATTCTTGTTTAGTTATTATGGATTATAATATTATTTTTGTAGAAGTGATGAGAACCCTTGAAAATAACAATAGTTACATTAAGGGGCATTTTCTCTAGGAATCTTCTGTTAGAAATCATCATAACTGTGAGACTATCTTTTCTAGGACCCCAATTCAGGTGTAGTAAACAAATCTTCACATCAAATAAATGTTTGTTTTCTATAGTTAAAGATGGTGCTGTAGATCCTACTATCTGTATCTTAAAAATACATAAATTTGGTTATCTTCCCTTTGTGATGATAAGATTCAATAATCATGTGCTGTTTTTCTTTCTGGACCATGGTGTTGTCATAATCCCTTTATGCAGCTATAACAAAAATATCATAGACTAGGTGTCATAAACAACAAATATTTGTTTCTCACAGTTCTGGAGACTGGGAAATCCAAAATCAAGGCATCACACATTTGTTATCTGGTGAGGGTCTTCTTCCAGGTTGCAGACTGCTGACTTCATACTGTATTTTCACACAGAAGGAAGAGCTTTATGGAATCCTTTTTAAGAGCACCAATCTTATTTCTGAGGTCTCCACCCTAATGACCTAATCACCTCCCAAATACCCCACGTCTTAATACATTGGGAATCAGGTTTCGAAACATCAATTTTGGGAGATCACATGCAATCAGTTCATTGCAGTGTCATATGTCCAGTATTAGTGAAATTAAAATAGACATATATATGCGCATTACACCCACACTGGCACATAATCACACACATTAATTTTTGTGAAATTATTTGATTTTTATGAAATTTGAATCCAATGACTTTTACTTCATTTACTATTATGTTCAAATTGTTCATTCTCTGTTTTGGAAATGGGGTTTTATCCTTACTTGTGATATTTCAGTCTTAATGCTAAGAAAAAAAATAAAGGCCAGTGTTCAAAGAAACCTTTGGAAGTTCAGAGATAGCATCCAAGAATGCCGATTTATGTTGATGCAAGCATATTAATATTACTCCCTGACTTCCACCTTTGACTTAATTTTCTTAATAGTGCCTTTAATTTTTTAAACAATTTCTATTCTTGCCACATTAAACTATGAAGTTCTGTTGATTGGTTATTAAATAAGTGAAAATAGGAATTATAAGGTTTTCAGCAATTTATTACTATTATATTGCAAACAATTATTTCATTTATTTATATTCGCTGAAAAATCACTTTTCCATTTTCTCTCAGATACACTGATGTGGAATTACATCCAATAATACTTATTTCTCCACTGAAATTTTGGCACCACAGTGCAGTCAAATTACATCCATGTATAAAAAGTAATCAAATTTTAAAGTATGTATATATTTTTGATACAAAATGAGAAACACCTTGAAAAATTATTAAATTTAGTGTTGTATGATAGAGGTAGACTCATTTATATGTCAGATATGTGAGTTCCAGGCTTTTGCTTCTTATAGAAAGTTACCAAGTATCTCTCAGGATGCCATTAAACTTTTGTGTCTATCAATTTCTTCATCTAAAGACTGTAGAAGATCACCATATCTTTCCAACCTTTCTCTCAGATTTGTTGTGAAGTTCAAATGAGACAATTACTGTAAAAATCCTTTGGAATATATGTAACTATATATACATTCAAGATATAATTATTCAGTCTGCCATTGTAATTGATCAAACATATTTGGTCAATTCTATTTTAGTTTAAAGGCAGATATTATGTATCTAACATTCTCAATAATTCTCAAAAGCATCTAGTGCAAGCACCATAACTGGTGCCACAGAGGTGGTTGGTGAAGATCAAGAATCTGGATTTAGTCAGATATTGCTTCATCATTTTTTTTTCCAAAACAAATGACATTCCTAGGAGAAATTGGAGTGAGAAAATAAAAGAGTTCCATTGGTGGATAAGTACATGGAGCATAGAAGACAATGGAGGGATGGAAAGTCATTGCTAAGTTGAAAAGGGGGCTCCTGGGATCTTTGTACTTTATGAAAGTATTAATACTTTTTTTCCCTTATGTAGATTTCTCCAAGTATACTCACCACCTCATGTAAAAGCACCATCCATAGAAAATTATTTTACCAAGCATCTTATCATGCTAGCTACTATGACATACTTACGTTTAGTGATGAGAGAAACAACTTTTTGTTTAAATGAAGACAGTGAGGATATGTAACCATTTAACCCTGAAGCTGTCAATTCATTTCAGCTCAGCTCCCTTCAACATTGATAAATCGCTTACTTTGTGGTACATACCGTAAAGCCACTGAAAGTCAAACATGACCAAAATGTGCATTCTACCCCTCAGAAACTTGACGGAGATTACCAAGTTACACATCGAGTGTGTAGATGTTTCAGGAAAACCATTATGCCAATAAGAATCAGTGGGCAAATAACCACATTAAAGACCAAAAGCAGAGAGAGCATTAGAAGGGACAGATTTTATAAATGTTTTTCTTATTTTTTATTGAACGATTACCTAGTGGGAAGGTAACACTAATAGAGAGAAAAGAAATATGTATATCTGAGACATGATGACTTATAAATGACTAAACAAGATGGAAGAGAATGAATAAACTGATAGAAATTGAGTATACTTAGGGAGAAATTCTACATGAAAATCCTATCACCAAATCTTTTAGAAATAAGGTGATTAGGACAGGCAAAACAACAAAAACAGTCCATCTGTTACACTTATTAAACTGTGGCCATACTGACAGTACAGAAGAGTTAATCTTCATATTGCCAGCTTTAAGTAGTATTAAAATGAAAGACTATGGAAGGTTTCATGAAGATAAATGTTTTATAGCAAGAGTCATAAGTTGTAAGAAAGTGGGAATAAAGCACATACCCACAGGGAAAGCCAAATGAAATATGAACTAGCATAATATAATAATAGAGCAGATATAAAGAAGTGATGCAGAGAACTGAGCATTCTGTCTGCCAAACTTTATTTTAAGAGTCATCTGCTGAGACGTCCCCATACCCTCTGTTCAATGGGTATCCTGTTGAAGCTCTGATTGACTTCATTGGGAAAATCAAATTCCTTGAATAACTCCACAACAATTAATTCTGTTACTTGTTCGAGCAACTTGGGCCAAGATGACACATCATGGTATGGACTTGTGCACATGTTAATCTACTGGTGAGGAAGAAACTGTGTCACTTGGCATAGGAATGGGGCAGAGACAATCTGTCTTTTATTAAGGGCAAGATAAAAGACAGGATAAAGTGACCCAGGGTTTCCAGCGTGCTTATTTCTGTTTTATCTAGCTAGAAGAACCTGATGTCAGTAACTTGCATTGCAAGGGGTTTGTGTGTGTCTGTCTATGTGTGTGTGTGTGTGTGTGTGTGTGTGTGTGTGTGTGTATGCATGTACATTTGTGCAGCTGTGTGTATTTTTCATTTTTATAGCTAAAAAGCTACCCCTCCTGCTGAACCACCCACCCACACAAACAGCAGGAACTTTATGCCACTTGTAATCAAAGTTTTTTGTTGTTATTTCCACAGAAACACTCAAAATAAAATTACCATTTATATGTATCTAGATTGGAGTCAATTTTGTAATTCGAACCATATGTTCATTGTTGTTTTAGGAAGTGAATGTATGTGCACCAGAAAAGTCATAGAAAATAGAAAGAAAAATAAATGCCTGCTATTCAGTAATAAATATTGGAAGTAAATACATTACCCTGACTTCATATGTAATGTCTCCTTCTATTCTATACACAATAATATATAAGCTCTTAGCTTTGAACCTCATTATAGAGAGTTCGTTAAAATGTGCATTTTGATATACTTCAAATCAAATGATACCCATTATATTTTAATTCAAGGTACATCATCAATTAGAAGCAAAGTAACAAGAACTCTCCATTAACCCAACTTGTTTCTGATTGTATCATTCAAGCTTTGTACAGAAAAGAGATTATATATTATATATAAAATATTATATAATATATATATACTTAATTAAAAGATTAAAGGAATTTGCCCTTATGCAACTGTAGAAGCTAAATAGCTTATATTGCTTCCATATCTCATGCTGGAACTTGAAGTCAGCAAGGGAAGGAAGATAAAATGTAGTGGGGTTGGAAATAACAAACTTAAAACTTCAAGGATTAACTGAAACTCACAAAAATGGATTGAAACTTGCATAAGTTTGTCACCCAACACCTCCAGGCTGGATTAGTATACTTTAAGCCTTGCCTCCTAGAACATCCATATCTTCAGTTCTAGAGAGTTTTAAGATCAGGGGATATTTGCATCATAAATGACTTAAAAGTCTATCTAACACAAACACTTATTTGATGTTTCAATCTCCACTACAGCACAATGGCCACCCATCCTCTGCTTAATCACCTCCTGTAAGAGGAAACTATCTTTTTTTTTTTTAAATCAAATTCTTTGAAAATTCTTCTATATTTTGAGTAAGTGTTG
The DNA here is from genome assembly GCA_004363605.1 of Indri indri. Taxonomy (NCBI): domain Eukaryota; kingdom Metazoa; phylum Chordata; class Mammalia; order Primates; family Indriidae; genus Indri; species Indri indri. The sequence goes on from RJWJ010003630.1 coordinate 52,837, forward strand.
ATCACTCTGCATCATTCACTAATTGATCCTTGTTCATGTCTCTGTTGTCTTAAAAATCAGATGGGCTTCCTTGTCCGTGATATATCTCTTCAAATGTCTAAAAACAGTTTTTATGCTCTCCAAATCTCTTCTATTCTAAACATTTACAATTCCAGGAAATGGTTTTGTAATATCATATGGCTCAGAATATGTGCTTGTCATTATAGAGCTAGGTTCTCTTTTATTTTCTCTGCTTTTCATAATTTTCTTTTTATGGATATGTCCTTTGAGCCTCCAGTTTCTGTGTCAGCACTGGTAGGAGTAGAAAAATATCAGCTGCTTGATTTTCTCTTTTTCAGTCTAGTGGATGCCATACTTAAGTTGCCTTCACAGTCTTGAGATCATTTCAGAGAGAAAAACAATGTGTCACAGAAGGACGAATATAGATTTTGGAGTCAAAAAGTCTTAGCTGAAATTATGGTTTTGCAACTTACTGGCCACGTGTTCTTAAGTAAATCACCAATCTACAAGTAAATTTCCTAAAATTAAGAATAGTCATATCTACTTTCCAGAACTGCTGTGCAAAATAGAGGGGATCAAGTATAATTACACCTGGTACAGGCCCTTTAATATGATCAAAACATGGTAATTGCCCCTTTCTCTTGTTCTCCATCATAATGGCTACAATCATATTTTTGATATAAAATTATTAGGATTGTAACAATTAGTATTTAAGTGAGGACCCTAGAGAACTGGAAGATTCTGAATTGCTAAAGAAAGATTTTGTTATGTCCGGTATACTCTGTTTACTAAGGCTACAGAATTGATTATATATCTTATAAAAGTTCTCGACGATAAGAACTAAAATAGAAGTTTTCAGGTTATCTCTCAGTTAAACAGAAAATGAAAACTTATGTCATAAGATTGGCCTCTAATCTGTCTCAAAAAGCCTGATAGAATAGCTTGTAGCATGACTAGTCATTCTATATCCAACAATCAGTATTATAGATGGCTTTTGCTATTTTTATGATTTATTTGGTTTTGGTCAATATAATAATTTTATTTTTATATGTCTTCAAAATATTCCATATTGGTCTTGCTCATAGCAGACTATAAACTCCTGGAGATCTGAGATAAAATATACTTATGTATTTTTATCATAGCATCTCAAACAATTATGCACTTTTAAGTATTAATAGTAACAGATAGACAAATTGAACACATTAGAGAAAGACCTCTCCCATTAAAAAAATTGGATATGTAAAGCTTGCTCATTTCTGGACCATAACCTAATAAATTATTTATATTAAGAAAGATATTTTTAAAATATTTATTGGTTTATTAAACAAATATTTAATCTATGCCTCCTATATCAAGTTATTGTTTTGGGATCTGTAAATACAACAAAGAACAGGAAGAAAAGATATATCCCTACCTTCACAAAGCTTATGTTCCAGTCAATAGAGTGTTTGGAGTGGAAGACTATAGACAATGTATAAGTAAACAAATATATAAGGTGATACAGAATGTTACAAGGGTTATGGAGAAACCAAAACAAGGTAATGTGAGATTATAACTAGACAGGATAGGTGAGAAAGCTGCCTTATAATGCACGTTCAAGGAAGGTCATTCAGAGGGGGTCATAACTGAGTGGGACCCGAATAATAGAAGGAAGTAGTCTAGGATGTTCATATGAGCAAAGAAGAAAGTATCATGAGCTAGAGAGGTTGACAGGAACCAGATTGTGCAGAGCCTTGCAGGTTGCATCAAGCAAAAGGAAATCTATTCTGTTTTTGAAAGGTTACTGTGATTGCTGAACAGAGAATGGATTGAAGTAGAGCAATAGTTAAAGAGGGATGCCAAATGGAAGGCTACTGCAGTAATTTAAATTAAAGGAGAGAGATAATGGTGGCTTGGGTTAAGGTAGTACTAGTAGATATGGAGAAAGACCAAAAGGACCTGGGATATATTTTAGATGCTGAATGTATAAAACTCAGGAATAATAAACATGCTTGAAGAGGGGCAGGAAGGATGATGAGGAAAAGGGAAGATTGCAAGACCTCAAGAAACAGAATTCTTTCCTTATCTTACCTTTAAATGTAAGCACTTTTTTTTTATTTCAGCATATTATAGGGGTACAGATGTTTAGGTTATGTATGTTGCCCTTGTCCCCCCTCCCCCCCCTTAAGTCCAAGTTTCAAATATGTCCATCCTTCGTGTGGTGCACATTGGTAAGCACTTTTTATAGTACTGCTATGTAACAAATATTCAGTAAATGGAAAATGCACGCATTAATTTGCACTATATATTTTGATTCTCAGAGATCATTTTCATTTCCTTTCTCTTTTTGGTGTATGCTAATAATTTATCTGAGAAGTAGGGCTTTATGATACTAGTTGTAAGTGATACCAATTAGTAATACTTGTGGTCTCTGAAGAAACTCTGGATACTGTATGCATGGTGTTATTAGAACCATTCTTTATGTTTTATGTAGTGTATATTTTAACAACATTCAGTGAGAATTAAAATTTTGACTGATATTCAATTTTACTGGTTGAAGAGATGTCATCTACAAATTTTTTCATTTCAGGAGCTTTCCTAAGTAATTGTGTGACACACTTTACTCATGTTTAAAAAGGGAATAAATAATATTCTTGTATCTGACAGGTTTTCTCTGGATAAATAACCAATGAGGATCATCATTGCATGCAGTATGTAATATTATAAATGCTTTATGAACCAGAGCAAAATGGGTAGAATTGCTCTGCAAATGGACATGAATAATGAGAAATATACACTTTTATTCTTTTTTTCCTGTAGCTGGGTTGATCATAAGCAGTTTGGCTTCTCCTTTTCTCTTTGAACATTTCTCTTCACATTCCTGTTCTTATAAGACTAGATTTTCTACTTAGTGAAGGAAGAATTTCTCTGTATGTCATAGGTCAGGAGTAGTTTTTTCCTTGTTTGATCTTCTAATGGCTCAGCTCTGATTAAGGCTTATTGAGGCACTATGTGTTCATTTTTCTACCATCAAGGAGTCTTTCTCTTTAATGTCCTTTCTTGAGAGGTATGAAAAGAAGAATTTTCTTTTATTCAGTGTGACAGTGATTAAAATAATAACATAACTATTTATATTATCATGCTTATTGCAATTACAATTTTCTGAGTAATTGCAGTGTTCTTAGCAATGTACACACATTAATTAAATTAGATCTCTATAAAAAAACTGTAAAATAGGCATCAAAAAAGGTGTATCTCCATTTTACAGGCAAGGAAACCAAGGCTCACTGAGATTGTATAATGTGCTGATGATCACTGAGCCATGAAGTAAAAGTATTGTGATTCAAACATGTCTGTCTGATGATGAAGGCTATTGTCTTTCCAAATAACCTTTCCAGGGCATTTCAAGATATAAGCTATCAATCTAAACATCAATCTATAATTATAAAAATAAAATATGTCTCACTAATTAATAATCATGTGAAAACACATAAGGTATCTAAAAGTTACATGTTTATATTCACTTTCAGCCTCCATGCTGGAAGTTCTCAAAGTGTAATCCCATAAAATTCTAATATCCTGAAAACAGGAACTCTCTGTCCCTTTCCCAATCAAATAACAGTGATACGATCCTAATCAACAGAAAAATCAGGTTAACTAATAGTATTTTATTTGTATAAAATATTTTTCCATGTATTTTTCTTGAAGTGTTAGCACTTGCTATTCAGTGAATAATCATTTTAGAGTTATATACAGAATTACAAAATACAGCAAAAAATCTTCAACAACAGGCTAGGCCTAGCAGAATAAACAATCTGAGAGATTGAAAACAAAGCTTTTGAACTAACCCAGTCAGTCAAAGATGGAAGAAAATACAACAAAGAATGAAGAATCACTCAGAGAAATATGGGACTACATGAAATGAGCCAAAATACAAATTATAGGTATCCTAGAGGGAGAAGAAAAAGCAAAATCATGGAAAACCTATTCAAGGGAATCATTGAGGAGAAATTCCCTGGTATCACCAGAGATTCAGATGGCCAGATATAAGATGGTCATCCAATACCAGGAATATTTATAGCAAATAGGGTACCAACAAGGCACAAAGTTATCAACCTAGCCAAAGTCAAAATGAGGAAGAAAATTCTACACACTGCAAGATGAAAGGAACAACTAACCTACAAACAAAAAACCCATCAGGCTAATAGCAGACTTCTCAATGTGACCTTACAATCCAGAAGCAATTTGTAGCCCATTTCTAGTCTTATTAAACAGAACAACTGCCAGTGAAGAATTTTATAATCTGCAAAACTGAGTTTCATAAATGATGGAGAAATAAAGCCATTTCATGACAAGCAAACACTATGGGAATTTGTCACTACTATAGCTGCAGTCTAGGAAATTCTCAAAAGTGCATTATGCATTCAAAAGCACAATAGATACCTACCAGTGTTAAAACACACAAAAGTTACATCTCACTCATCTTGTAAAGCAATAGCACAACAAGGAAAACAAAACAATAAGGTATTATCTATCATGATGAAGAGAAGAGCATCTCCCATATGAATATTAATACTCAACATAAATGATATGATTACCCCACTCAGAAGACATAGACTGGCTGAATGGATGAAAAAATACAACCCAAGAATTTCCTGTCTCGAAGACACACATCTAAACCACAAGGACTCACACAAACTTAAGGTTAAGAGATGGAAAAACCAATATCAAGCACTGAAATTGAAACAGCAATGAAAAACATTCCAAAAAAGAAAAGTCTCAGAACAGATGGTTTCACATCCGAATTTTACAACACCTACAAAGAAGAACGGGTGCCTATCCTGCAGAAATTATTCCACAGCATCGAGAAGGATAGATTCCTCCCCAACACATTTTATGAAGCCAACATAACCCTGATACCAAAACCAGGAAAGGATGCAACAAAAAAAGAAAACTACAGACCAATATCCCTTATGACTATAGATACAAAAATTCTCAACAAAATTCTAGCTAACCGAATCCAGGTGCTCATTAAGAAAATAATCCACCATGACCAAGTGGGCTTCATTCCAGAGATGCAGGGATAGTTCAACATATGCAAATCTATAAACGTAATTCAACACATAAACAGAAACAAAACAAAAACCATATGACTCTCTCAACAGACACAGAAAAGGCATTTGACAAGATTCAACACCCTTTTATGATAAGAACGCTTAACAAAATAGACATAGACAGGGCTTACCTAAAAATGATACAAGCCATTTATGACAAACCCACAGCCAACATCATACTGAATGGGGAAAAATTGAAAGCATTCCCACTTAGAACTGGAATGAGACAAGGTTGCCCACTGTCTCCACTTCTATTCAACATAGTGCTGGAAGTCCTGGCCACAGCAATCAAACAAGAGAGTGGAATTAAAGGCATACGAATGGGAACAGAAGAGATCGAACCCTCACTATTTCCTGATGACATGATATTATACCTAGAAAATGCCATGGATTCAACCAAGAGGCTTCTGGAATTGATAAATGAATTCAGTAAAGTCTCAGGATATAAAATCAACACACACAAATCAGAGGCTTTCATACACGCCAATAGTAGTCATACTGAGAACCTAATCAAAGACTCAATTCCCTTCACAATAGCCACAAAGAAAATAAAGTATCTAGGAATATATTTAACTAAGGAGGTAAAAGACCTCTACAGGGAGAACTATGAAACATTAAGGAAGGAAATAGCAGAGGACGTAAACAGGTGGAAAACCATACCATGCTCGTGGGTCGGCAGAATCAACATTGTTAAGATGTCTATACTACCCAAAATGATCTACAGATTCAACACGATCCCTATTAAAATACCAACATCATTCTTCACAGATGTAGAAAAATTAATTTTACACTTTGTATGGAACCAGAGAAGACCCCACATAGCAAAAACAATTCTAGGCAATAAAAACAAAATGGGAATTATCAGCTTACCAGACTTCAAACTTTATTATAAGGCTGTAGTAATCAAAACAGCTTGGTACTCACTCAAAAACAGAGCCACTGACCAGTGGAAAAGAACCGAGAACCCACATATAAAACCATCCTCATACAACCACCTAATCTTTGACAAAGCAGACAAAAACATACACTGGGGAAAAGAATCCTTATTCAATAAATGGTGCTGGGAAAACTGGATAGCCACATGCAGAAGACTGAACCAGGATCCACACCTTTCACCTCTCACAAAAGTCAACTCACGCTGGGTAACAGATTTAAACCTAAGGAGTGAAACTATTAGAATTCTAGAGGAAGATGTTGGAAATACTCTTCTAGACATTGGCCTAGGGAAAGAATTTATGAC